>JAOTOM010002481.1:0-104286 GCA_034440615.1 Ashinkailepas kermadecensis
CGATCTCTTCCATGCAATGTCCGTTGGCGTCAGGTTCCGTTCCGAAGATGGGGGCGAACATGACCTATGTCACCCGTGTCACCCCCTCCTGGGGAAAACCTCAATTCTGATTATCTTCCGTGGTTGGTAAATCTGCCCACGTCCTCTCATAAATAGTCGCGTCATTAAGAGACTGGCCTGATCCGTGTTCGTTTCAAGTAGCAGAGGACCCTCGTCGGAGCGTCTCCGAGCCTGCCTCGAGAGTCCGCAACACCCCGTTGCTGTCTGATCCATGCGGTCGAAGATTGAAACCGCTATAATCAGATACCATATCAGGATTGGCTAGCCGTCTTCCAGCCGTAATAAAATAGCTAGTTTATTCGCAAATATAACCGTTCATTGCACGCCAATGCGGTCCTGCGTTGCCGGGGGCATCAGCGCATCAGTGCACCTGCACCAGGCATGATGCACAGTGCTTTTTGTCGCTAATATAATCATAAATATCTGAATGTCATGTGCACCAATAAAAAGCTGGTAAGTGGCAAGGATATTGATCACCGCCCTAGCAGAACACCGAGTAATACTAACAACAGACTGCACAGGCATCGGCTGCGGGAGGCGCCATTCCTGTTGATGTATGTCAGTGTGCATGAAAATTGGCTTCGCAAAGCTTCATCACGTGCTCGATCATCAACTATTGTATGGCTTTGTGAGCATGCATTAGCATGCTGCACAGGCGGCGACCATGGATGCTATTTGTCTTGAAAGGTTTTGGAGGTGAGCATGCGAAGGACCACCACATTTGCTGGAGCATGTCGTGCCCGATTGACCGAGACCTGGTCACACGGGATCTGAAGCTTTTCCGAAGTCCGTCCCAGCGGAAAGGGTTAGTGGCTTTGTTTTATTTGCTTAACGCCTGAACACCTGAGGTAAACATCCGACCGGGAGACCCTGTGGGGAATACAAACCGGATGCATGTTTGAGCAGGACATTCGCACACCCTGATCAGGGGCGTCACCAGATTGGCAGTGTGGGCAGGTAGTCATGCCCCCCTCTCCTAGTGTGGCCTGTTGCTCCCTGGGAAGGTCAGATTTTGCATGGGAATAAATCAGGGGATGGGTGAAATAGCCGCCTGACAGCAGCTATAGCTGCCCTTGCGGGCCACTCATGGCGAAAATGATGGTGACTCTCCCTGACCTTTGCCATATATGGACCTACATGGCCATATATGGACCTTGGTCATGTTGGCCATATATACAAAAATGTGGCGATCATGACGATCAGTCGCACAAGCAGGCGGAAACACTGAGTCTTAACTTACATGATGATTTACTCAGCAGGTGAGGAGGGCTGGGGGGGGGGGGGTGGAAAACACTGCCAAAAATGTGAAACAGCACAACACAATACACCGGCGTAGCACCGCCTTGCACGGTTTGACGTCGATCGTCTTTTCTGCGGCAGGCATCTGCAGCCCGAGGTAGCCGGCGGCCGTCGTCTCCTCTTCCTAGCGTGACGTCACGGATGCGGAACGGCGTCGGCCGCCGTCGCAGCTCCGCCGCCCCCGCCCCGCCCGTGGCCGTCTAGTGCAAAACTCGGCTTAGTCGCGCGACGACATCGTCGCGCTCTAGACTAGACGTACGGTACAAACGATCATGAATTATTTTTTCCACTTTTTTCAGTGCTGACGTTTTGTATTTAATTGTCGTCGGGCCGGCTGTCGACCCGGCCCGTCTCTGCTCAACAGCTCTCCTGTCCCGCCCAGCCCAGCTCTGCGGCGCCGCAGCCAGTGCCCCGCAGCGTGTCCGACCGGGTCGTGAGACCGCGGGCGAGCGTGCGGTCCTGGTGTCGTGAGACCGCGGGCGAGCGTGTGGTCCGAGTGTCGTGAGACCGCGGGCGAGCGTGCGGTCCGAGTGTCGTGAGACCGCGGGCGAGCGTGTGGTCCCGGTGTCGTGAGACCGCGGGCGAGTGTGCGGTCCGAGTGTCGTGAGACCACGGACGAGTGTGCGGTCCGAGTGTCGTGAGACCACGGGCGAGTGTGCGATCCGAGTGTCGTGAGACCGCGGGCGAGCGTGTGGTCCCGGTGTCGTGAGACCGCGGGCGAGTTGGCTATCGGAGGGCGGATGAATCTGACGCGATGGGACGCCGATGTCGGCCGCGTGGACACGGCGGTGGTGGCGGCTGCGGCGAGTCTGTCCGCTCCCGCCCCCCCCCCCCCCGACAGTGCCGGCCCAGCGGCCCGGGCGGCGAGCGCAACCCGCTGAACGCCACCCCGCAGTCGAGTGGGAAGTGCAGAAGTGGTAGGCGTGGAGGGAACAGCTTGAGCGTTGTCGGCCTGCATCGAGCGTGTCAAGTGTGCCGTGAAGCCGGCGACAATCGTCCCCACTTGTCTTAGCCACCCCCCATCCACCAGCTCCCGCTGTATCCTTCTACCGCAGGGGCTTTTACGGCTTGGTGGGCGTCCCGCGGTGGTGGAGAGCGTGTCTCTTGCTGGCCTGGTACGTTGCGAAACGGGGCGGATATGCCGGGTAATGGGATAATGCCAGGCGGTGTCAGATTGCACTGCCCCAGCTGGACGCCGTCCTGCCGTGTTCGCGGACGCTCCTTGGTAAGGTCGGTGGCTGCCCTGGTGTTTCGACGCCCCTCGCCCGTTCCCGGGCTCTTCCAACGAATGCTTGCGGACGCGCTGGCAGTTTCACGGACGAACTGACTCCCATTGCCGGTTGAATTGGTCGCCAATTTATTTCGACCTGAACTCTCATTTGGCGTACGTAGTTGGTGAGCTTCCCGGAGTATCGGGCTGTCGGCTTAGGACAGTCACCGTCGGCGAGTGGTGCATTGCCGATACGGTTCTATGGCACCCAGCTTTTGAAGTCCGCCCATGGGAGGCGTGTCATCTCTGCCTGGCATCCATCTTCAGAAATAACTTGCAACTTGGAGGATATGAACGTGGATATGGTCTGCATAGCCGCATGCAGGTTTCTGGACGGTTTCGCAAGCGATCTCCAAACACCTTCCCGGACCTTCTCCCGCGCAATAATTATCAGCATGCAATCACTGGACAATCACGAGCTGGAGGACTTGGAATTCGTGCGCAGCCGTGTCCTGCGGAAGTGCGGAACGTCCTGACGCCGGTCCCCTGCCACAGGTGTCACGTACGCCTCCTGGAAAATCCACTGACTCTAGGCACCCCTGCTGGACAATGCCCTGTGGCAGACACCAGGCACCCGTGCTGGGCAAGCTCCGGCAGACAACTCCAGCCGATCAAATGCAGAGACCTGCAGCTGCCTCACCTCCTGTAACAGACACGTGCATGCACCTGCCCCATGACGTTCTCCATCCATGGGCACTCGCCCGAACATCAGACAATCCCATGCCGTAGACAAAGGACCCGCCAGCCACGCGCACCAACCAGATTGTGCTGCAGCACTGCGCAGCTTCCTTCAAAGAATACCCTGCGGCACGCACATGCATTTCTTCGTGCCAGACAATTCTCTGCTTTTTTCGCGGGTTTGTTCGAGAAGTCGTCTTCAAACAGGGTTTGACCATCCTCCCCTACTCTCCTGTTGAAGCATGGGCACCTTTAGCGCGAGCTGCTTGGGGAGAGGCGTGTATTATCACTTCAGTGCGCCGTGTACACGTAGCGCTGGCAGGCGTAATGCTGAATTTAAAACGAAGTGGGCGTATAAGTGCAGGAATTGAACCACACTCCATCCCAACGATGACATGGCCCATGCCAGGAAGGGTTATGTTCACGTCCCGAACGATCTGCCACACCACGATGTTCGCCCGCAGTCCACCTCCGGTACTCGCCACGGCATACCGTCAGCTTGCCCTCGGCTCAGACGCCCAGTCGTGACTGTGTCGGCGCATGTGTATGTGTGTGTGTGTGTGTGTGTGTGTTCCACGATTGCTGTCAGTTCGTGCTCGTGCTCCGTGGTGTTCCTCCGTAACTAGCTGGATGTGTGTGTGTGTGGCTGTGGTTGTGGTTGTGTTCCGTTCGGTTCCGTTCCGTTCTGAAGATGCCAAAGCCGCGCGTCGTCGCCGTCGACGCCACGTCGACGGCGTCGACGGGGCGTCGTCTTGGAATGCCTTCGTCGTGGATTCGTTTCGACCAGCCGGTTCGCGCACAGCCCGGCTGGCCGGCGCGGCGGACGGGCGAGCCGTGGCCGCGGCCGCCGCCGTGCCCTGCCCGCCGGCTCGCCTCGACGATCGCTGGCCTGGCATCGTCATCGGTGTGTTCAGGTTACCTCAGTGGGCCGTGCGCGAGCGCCGTGTCAAGCTGGACTTTATTTATTGTACGACGGCGGCGAGTGCCGCGTACTGGCGCCCGGCACGCCTTGGTAGCTCGCATGCATACGTTGCGAAAATCGGTTCGTGCTTGTTGCAAGTCGGGCGGTGGGGGACGGTGGGGTCGCGGCGTGAATCCCCACCCCATGCCCATCCCCAGCATGGCGTCGAATACTTTGGAGTGGTGTGCGCTGCTGCCTGCGAGCAGGTCAGGTCAGCGTCAGCTCAGAAAATTGTGCCAGCGCGCCAAACGATTGGTCGTCGGTCGCGGCGCGCGCATGACGTCTCGCGCGTCAAACACGTCGTCCGTCAAACTCCGTCGTCACGATGCGTGTCTGTCTCATCCGTGCGTCGGGTTAGGTTTGTGTTGTGCCGTGTTTGCAGCGCCTCTGGTGGCGGTGGTGTGTACTTTGAGTGCGACATTAATCGATGGATGGCATGACCGGTTTTGGTATGACCACCTGTTCGTTTGTATCACCATTCCCGAACGTGTAGGGTTTTCTAATATTTCTTTTATATGGCCCGTCTGACAATTTTATACGTGTCAATAAAGATTCTGATGTTTTTGAATCAGCAATATGAGCAGTGCTCCGTCACGGACCGACAGCCCACGGGGAGGGACTGAAAATGCTCCCCCAGGGAAAACTGGCGCTCTCCTCGAGGTTCTGAATGCTCCTCTGCCAAGTAATTATATATTGGTTTGCATTCTTGCGAAGTAAGTGCTGGAAATACGTCCTTGGCCAGTTAACCAAACTGAAAACTCAAAAAAGTAAAAAATGAACTGCTCGGGGGAACAGGCTGAACGCGTTTCTCGCCTCTGATGGTGGGGCACAGGGCCCTGTCCGCTACAACTCATAAATTACCCTAATGGCAGCAGCCAGCAGATCGGAGATAAAGAGATCGGTGGGAAGTTGACACGCCCAGTTTGTGGCATTGCTAGCGCACTCTAGGGAGCAAACTGAAAACTTAGTGTGCAGTGTCTGATCGGTAGGAGGCTCCATGATGTCATCAAACCTTAATCCTACCTTACCACGTTATGGACAGCTACTGGAAAGAGACGTCTTTCACGTTTGAGCCGCGAAATGACACAGACCCCATTGCTCCCGTTCGTAGCAGCTCTCGCTATCTATCGTCAGTAGACCATGATGTTACCATTTATAATCTGTTCCATAGGTAAAAGTAATAGTAGTAGTATAGGCGTTACTGAAAAGGGGTATCGCCACACTGAACGCGAGACTGCGTGCGGGGAGTGTGGCGCTCGCGCCGCAAATTACCTGTCATCTAGTGGGATAAAAGCAAACTACGGATTCAATTTCTTTCAACAGAAGGCCTGTGTGTTATGAACATCTACTGAAAAGGGGTATTGTCACGCGGAATGCGAGACTGCAGCGAGCATGCCGCTCGCGCCACACACTACCCGCCATCTAGTGGGGAAAAATCAAACTTTGGGTTCAATTTCCCCGCAACAGATGGTTGCTGTGTTATGAACAGCTACTGAAAAGGGGTATTTTCCACGCTGAGTGCGAGACTGCAGCGAGCATGGCACTCGCGCCGCTAATTACACGCCATCTAGTGAGGAAATAGCAATTATTGATTCAATTTATATCGACAGATGGCTGCTATGTTACGAGCATCTACTGCAAAGGGGCATCGCCACACTAAACGCGAGACTGCAGGGAGCGTATGACGCTCGCGCCACACACTACCCGCCATCTAGTGGGGAAAAATCAAACTTTGGGTTCAATTTCCCCTGAACAGATGGCTGCTGTGTTATGAACAGCTACTGAAAAGGGGTACTTTCCACGCTGAATGCGAGACTGCAGCGAGCATGCTACTCGCGCCACACACTACCCGCCATCTAGTGGGGAAAATCCAACTTTGGGTTCAATTTCCCCGCAACAGATGGTTGCTGTGTTATGAACAGCTACTGAAAAGGGGTATTTTCCACGCTGAGTGCGAGACTGCAGCGAGCATGGCACTCGGGACGCTAATTACACGCCATCTAGTGAGGAAATAGCAATTTTTGATTCAATTTATATCGACAGATGGATGCTATGTTACGAGCATCTACTGCAAAGGGGCATCGCCACACTAAACGCGAGACTGCAGGGAGCGTATGACGCTCGCGCCACATACTACCCGCCATCTAGTGGGGAAAAATCAAACTTAGGGTTAAATTTCCCTCAACAGATGGCTGCTGTGTTATGAACATCTACTGAAAAGAGGTGTTTTGCGGGACGGAAAAATACCCTGGACCCCACCACCACCCAACAACAGCAAAGGTGGAAGGAAGATGGAAGGAGAACGATGAGAATCCAACGTAGGTACGGAATAGTTCGAGACTCTCCTGAATTGTTGTTGTTGCCCTGCTAATTAATGCTAAATCGTCATTTTCCTATCAATTTTAAATTTTCTGGACCTGGGGTGATTCAGAAAAGCTTCTCTGCAAATTATTTGTGAGGCCAAAGTGCTGCAGGATTGTTGTCGGTCACAGATATCTGAAGGAGATAGATAGTTCAGAAATGCGAAACATCGGAGATACTTCAGAAATACAGCAGACCAAAGGTGCCCTTGGCACCATACCATACAGTTTGCGTGCGGCGAGCAGCATCCAAGCCCGTCGTTAAGTCTCTCAAATGTCACTTTCGCATTCATTTTTATTTGAATTAAACTCATTTCATTTCACCCATTTCCTTATCACCAGAGCGCACCATCCACCTTCGCAACAACCCCCATACATGCCTCGTCTTCCGAAACAGCCCAGTAGTTCCATGTGTCTTCGAAGCACCGCCTCCCTCTACAAAGCAAGACCACGTGCAGGACAGGAAACAACACCCACATTCATAGCCTCCCATTCACTTGTTGTTAATAAGCATAGCACCGAACGAACGACCATTCAAAATTTCCCGGGCTCACATATTCACTCACAGTTATTCACAACTGAAGACTGCTCAATGGCCAATCAAAGCGTCTGAGATTGATCGGAGTCTCATGCACAACATATCGAAAAACATGGCTCAGAGGATTATAAGCGAGCGTTCGGTGCTACTGACGGGTTCGTTGCATTCAAATCAAAGCCATCTTGCACTTACAGCTCCATCATCGTGAGCATCACCAGAGCGCATAGACGCAGCGCAACATCAAACCTCACAATTCCACCCACACCCATACAGGACCACACCAATGCGACGCCAGGTACGAAGAGCATGGAACAAGTCAAGTCAATCAATCTCGCACCGCCAAGAGGAAGTATCCTCACTAGAATTAGGACTGGTCGCATAGGACTAACGTGACCTCTAGAGATCGATCAGCTTACAATACCTCACTGCGAGACCTGCAACACTATATTAAGCATGGGTGACATCCTGCTAGACAGTAGCTTCGATACTCAAAGGCGACCAACCTTCCGGCGCCCTTCAGGACCAACCTTCAGGCCTTCTGCCAAAAAGAGGACATCCCCCTCTCACTTGTCTCGCTGCTGGGTGCCAAGCACCCAATCCGATAACGATATTTCCTCCCTTGCCTTCAGCAGCTTAGCGCGAACACTATACACTACACTATAACGTAGTACACTTCAGGGGCGGATTCAGGAGGGACGCTGTGGGAATGTGCCCCCCCATGGAAGGTGGTGCCCCTCAGGCCGGGGAAAGACGTCTCTTGGCTCGAATGCACCCCCCGGCTCAACGGATTTTCAGCCAGAGGCGCGCCTCCAGGGGTGCTTTCTCGCAGTGGGGCCCCTCCAAAAATGGTGTCCCTCCAGACAAGTGTCCCACCCGATGACAATTCAGGGATCCGCCCCTGATACATTCAACGTAAATGTATACCTGCTCTTACATTGTTTGCAAAAACACACCCGCTTTAATGCGGCGCAAATTATCTGTATGATCCTACACGCCTCTGAGCGCATCACCCTCTCTCGAACTTAAAAGTGCCAATAGTTGAAGGCAGCAGGTCCTGTCTGCTGGACAGAGTTTGATCGAAGGTCCGGCTGGGAGATCCGGCTGGCTGGCAGATCCGGGTCGACTGCCAAGAAGCACAGGCCATTTCAGCTCCATCTGTGGGCGATAAAAAGTATTGACTGCGGAACTGTTGGACTGTTGGAACTGCGAGTCGCGTGAGTGGGAGGGGGTAGAAGTTGAGCTGAGCATTCATCGCACAGCTCTGCGAGTCCGCGTGAATGGGACGGCATAGAAGTTGAACTAGAAGTTGAACTAGAACGTACACGTAACTGAGGAAGGCAAGGAACAAAAATTAATCACTTTCGAATCCATGGTCAAACTCAGGGACTGTACACTGATCCACGGGATTATAGACCAAGCAGATGTGCCGCAAAACCTTAAACGCCTTGTCACGACCCGGGGTAACATTTCTGAGCGCAACACGCGCATGTCCTCTGGCAACCAACTCCGGGTGCGCAGGTGCAGACTAGAGGCAATGACACAAACTGTTCCTGTCCGATCTATTGGCATGTGGAACAGTTCGAGTCGCGGGCTCCAGAGCGTACATAATAAGGCTAGTTTTAACAAGGGCGTAAAGGAGACGCTAATGACTTGCTTATTTCGAACTGCGATTGTATTTTGACAATTATTTGTTTTAAGCTGCGCTTCTGTACAAATTTTACCACTTACTTCATGCCCTTGTGGTCACCACATGGGCATGAAGTAAGTGGTAAAATTATTCCACAGCGTGGTGTAACAGCCAATATTGTTTTGGATACCACGACGAAATGCAATACAATACACTGAGAGAAAAGTGTATTCCCTTTTGGGAGTTGTCTATTTGTCCGCCACAAAACTCCCTCAAGCTATTCCCACTTATTCCTCCATATAATTCCCATCAGTATTCCATACTACTCCCTTCAGAAACTCATTGTGTGTAAATAAAATATACGACCTTCAATATACCAGGAGGTGCTGAGTTGACATCAAAAGTAAAGATAAAGGTTATACTTTATTGCTCAACGTTTCGGCCAGGGGCCATCGTCAGGAGTGATGAAAAAAGCTAAAGCTTAAAAATTGAGGAAAAAAATCACGCGGGATAAAAAGTGTGCAAAAACACACGTGGAATGCAGAAAAAGCCTCCTCAGTGGTGCAGACACTCACAGAAACTCCAAACCAGAAACAAACTATGTCAAGAAGGAATCCTCTGAGAAGGCTCGAGCCGATGGTCCATATACATATCGATGCATACACTCACGCACATATATAGACATATATCCAATATAGCGCGTAATACATACTATATATAATTTATGTTTATGTAATTTTATGTGATATACCAAGATGTCGTTTGCGTGTTTAGTTGGGGCCGTAGATTACGTATATGTAGAGATTCGAGGATCTTCAGATCAGCGTTGTCCCTGGCTGCTGCTAGAATTTCTCCTTTGAAGTTTGTGTTAGTGTCGCTGTGTTCCATGTTAGAATGTGTGTCGATCATGTGTTCGCCTAAAGGTGTGTATGCTCTCCGAAGTCTGGCATCTCCCAAGTACTCATTGTACCTATCCCTGATGCTACGTTTGGTTTCACCGACATAAAATGTTCCAAGACAGCGACTGCACGTTATTTTGTAAACTACGTTTTCCGTGTGCATCTACCTTTGAGCCCGTTGATACAGGTGTGGCACGTTCTCCTACCAGCAGGGCATGGCGGCATTTCCAGGGCTGAGCGGACCAGGTAAGATTTCAGCGTAGGTCAGCTAGTCAGGCTACCCCTAACATGGTTTAGATGAGACGAACGGATGGCTGCGTTTACCTGTCGACATAGTTGGTCATCGACAAAGGAAGTCTCATGTAAACATAGTTGGGATTGCTACCCGCTCGATGCCGACGTTGCCCACCTATCCTACTACTGTTGTGAGGGTGAACAGCACGAGCGGCGGAGTGTACCCGATGTGCTGGGTATCCGTTTTCCAGGAAAAGAGTTGTCATCTTCGCAAGGCTCCGCTCGCATGAAATAGTATCGGAGGAGACTCGTGCTGCTCTCCTCATTTGGGATGTTAGAACGGCTTCTTTCACCCTCTGCAGGTACGACTCCGAGTTTGTCAGATGGGCGGGAACCAACGCTAGTATCTGGACGAGAATCTTACTCAAGAACATCCCAAATGAGGAGAGCAGCACGAGTCTCCTCCGATACTATTTCATGCGAGCGGAGCCTTGCGAAGATGACGACTCTTTTCCTGGAAAACGGATACCCAGCACATCGGGTACACTCCGCCGCTCGTGCTGTTCACCCTCACAACAGTAGTAGGATAGGTGGGCAACGTCGGCATCGAGCGGGTAGCAATCCCAACTATGTTTACATGAGACTTCCTTTTGTCGATGACCAACTATGTCGACAGGTAAACGCAGCCATCCGTTCGTCTCATCTAAACCATGTTAGGGTAGCCTGGACTAGCTGACCTACGCTGAAATCTTACCGGTCCGCTCAGCCCTGGAAATGCCGCCATGCCCTGCTGGTAGGAGAACGTGCCACACCCGTATCAACGGGCTCAAAGGTAGATGCACACGGAAAACGTAGTTTACAAAATAACGTGCAATCGCTGTCTTGGAACATTTTATGTCGGTGAAAACCAAACGTAGCATCAGGGATAGGTACAATGAGCACTTGGGAGATGCCAGACTTCGGAGAGCATACACACCTTAGGCGAACACATGATCGACAAACATTCTAACATGGAACACAGCGACACTAACACAAACTTCAAAGTAGAAATTCTAGCAACAGCTAGGGACAACGCTGATCTGAAGGTCCTCGAATCTCTACATATACGTAATCTACGGCCGCAACTAAACACGCAAACGACGTCTTGGTATATCACATAAAATTACGTAAACATAAATTATATATAGTATGTATTACGCGTTATATTGGATATATGTCTATATATGTGCGTCAGTGTATGCATCGATATGTATATGGACCATCGGCTCGGGCTTTTCAGAGGATTCCTTCTTGATATAGTTTGTTTCTGGTTTGGAGTTTCTGTGAGTGTCTGCACCACTGAGGCGTTTCTGCATTCCACGTGTCTTTTTGCACGCTTTTTATCCCGCATGATTTTGTTTCCTCAATTTTTTAAGCTTGAGCTTTTTTCATCACTCCTGACGATGGCCTCTGGCCGAAACGTTGAGCAATAAAGTATAACATTTATCGGTGCTTTTGATGTCAATTCAGCACCTCCTGGTATATTGAAGGTCGTATATTTTATTTTACACACAATGTCTAAAACCCAGGAGCATCTAAGAGCCATTCTTCGTTATATTAAACCTTCAGAAACTCCACATTACTCCAGACTACTCCACCTGTCCCTTGCACACTGGCATACCCCCTTATAAGCTCCTCAATACTCCCATTGGAGCTTTCCATGGCACGGTCTACTCCCCTCATAACCCCCCATTACTCCAGAATACTCCTCCTGTGAATTCCACATTACTTGGGACTTCACCCTTCACAAATGTCCCACTACTCCAGAACACACCCCTCGCACCAGTTTACTCTCCTCAGAAACTCCCCATTGCACCCAACTACTCCCCTCGGAAATTCCCCATTACACCAGTTTATTCCCCTCGTAAGCTCCCAAATGCTCCCTGGAATTTCCTCATCCACCCCGCACCACCCCCAATTTAAACCATCCCTGGGCAGCTGCATCATGGTTGCCTTCGGTACCCCATGGGCACTACCAAAAATTATACATCATTCCACTCAGAAACTCTGCCTGCATTCTCTGATACTCGCATTATGCATTATATGAACCGTATGCTTGCAACTTCCCGGTACCCCTGGAGATCTACCCTTTCAGGCCCGTTCAAACGCGTCTTGGTACTCTACTCCAATTATACACGCTGCTGCACACTTCTTCCCGCGATCATCAAATCCTCCACAACACCCGTAGACGCAGAACATATCACTCAAAAGTGCTTTATTGGTATTTGACCAAACTGTTGCTAATTCAATACCAATTCAACGGAGGCTATAGCACTACCAACTGCAAGGCCAGGCTACCCACCTTCCTACTGTTGGCTCCGGGTGGGCCGTGGAAACCTGTTACTCGCAACCTCGATCCGATTGTCGGGAGGCACAAAAAACATACACATTGAACGAAAATGCATTTCTTCGTCGAACTTTGACACAACGACCGACAATTGAATGCGAATAGCAACGCAACACCAGGCTGAGCAGACACGACCGTCTACAGGGTCAGGCTGCACACCTCCCTTCTAGCCTCTGCGGTAGGCTCCATATCAGTGATCAGATCCATCACTTTTTCTCGCATGAACCATGTTGTGTTTCGCACGCACCTTGGTGTTCTCTGATTGAAGACAAAAAAAACGTATCGCCCACAGAAGAAGAGCCTCGTTGAGGTTGTCCGACGAGGTGATCATACAGCCCTCCACCACCAGGTAGAATTGCTGATCATCCTCATGTATGTGGGGATGATTCGGAGCGCCTTCGCTGACAATAGCGTCCGATTCTTTCAGAATCCTGAGCAGAATCTCCACAGCACCGCCTGTAGAAAAAGCACCATTAACCCTCGCCCCAGCGGAGGAAAAACGCCACCAAGAGGGGGTTTTGGTGCACTGTTTTCTCACGAACGTGAAAAACGGCGGCGGGTAGCGCGGAAAAATTCGGTTCCACTTCTTCTTGGTGGCTTGCGCATATGGTGTGAAATATGTGACCATGGGTCAGCTAACGTCACTGACCTGGTTCAGGTGAACGGGGATTGTGTTATAAAATTGTGCATGCCTTAAATTCGCTAAAGCGAGTGAGTCTGACCAAGCACAGATTTGACAACATACGTGGTTCCACGCAGATGTGTCTGATGCCGATGTATCCATTCTCATGGTCATCTGCGAATTACGTCACCCAAAACATCCAGGTAATGTCTGACTTGCAATATTGCAGACAAATAAGGTGACTGTCCATGCTTGCAATGCCAAACCAAAATGTTAATTGGAGATTTTGATGGATAGTAGTACACAGATTGCAATAAAAAGGAACCGTTGGACTCGGAGGACACTGCTGCATTGAACTACGAATGTGGGTCAAATCTGTTCACATAGTCAGTCTCAATCTCTTTAGCCCTCGCAAACACCACTCATTCTCCAATCCCATGACGTACATGGGGAGGGTTGATATCTCCGCGTCACATCTCTCCTAGTTGAAATACAGCTGCAAAACATAAACCAGTGGATTGTTGGCATTTTAGTTATTCAATGACATCCCATTTGAACTTGAGCTAAGAAGTGACCTTCCAGACACAAACCAACAGATTGGTGAAAATGTCATGAAATGCATTTTACCACACTTAACCTTAGCTTTTTTAAATGATCTGGCATACATCCTATGGCATTTACATGATGCAACTCACAAAGTGTCATAAAATACTGTACATTCACCATTCAGTTGGCATTTGTTATGTTATTTCTATATCCTTTATCCATCTTTACCCTTGTGAACATCTGTAGTGGGGGGAGGAAAGGGCCTGGCCTTCTAATTTTTTATTGCATTAATTCGTCCAAGCATGGATATTGGGCGCGACATACCCTCAATAACAGTCAATAGCTCCATGACCTGGGGTCACAGGCACATTACATTTTCAGAGAATCTAGATAAATGATAGAAAGGCATGCATTGAAAAAGCAGATGGGAGAAAGGCAGCCATTGAAAGAAAAAAAACAGATTGGATTCTCGCCTCCCATAGTTCAGCTGATATTGTCGAAATCCAGCTGGGGTGGCTTTCAGCAGCATAAACTTCAGGTACAAACATTTGCAATCCAGAACGCTTGTTTTGTGAATATTAAATATACCAACAATCGCACATACGACAACTGCAATTACGAACACTGTATCACGAACATCGACAATACCAGCATCTGTATTTAAGGCTGTTTTCTTCACACATCTACTTACCACGTGGGCAGTCGGTTTTGGCCTGAACTTTGTCCAGCCATGCGTTGAGAGAGGTAGTCGCCGCGTCCTGCGTAGCCTTTTGAGTGATCCTCTCCATCTCCAACCAAAGCTGCCAGGTGAAGAAAAAACGGAAAGGCATCATTAGCATACAAGATTAATTTCGCTCATCCACAGCTACAGCTTCTCTACAGGAGGGGAGGAACACCAAATATGAACGTCACAAAAGCACAACCGACAAATGCAACATAATGCTAGAAATAAAGAGCTCGTTCCGACATAATGGCGCAACCGCAGCGATGGCCATGAGGCACATAGCAAAAGAAGAGATGCGGGGGAACTCAGGATTGCAAGTGCCTCTAAGTGCAATCTGTGGAAACTATTGTTGGGTTTTCGGGGAAGTTCAAAAGAGGGAAACAAAAATGGTTAATGGCTAGCCATATGGTTAAAGCAACCTAACATATGAGCAAATATTTAAGAAAACAAATGAATGTTTTCACTCAAATATAGAAGGCTGAGCAGATGTCATCGATATCTTTAAAATTACAGGCAAAAGCTATAAATTAAAGCCAACCATAGCAAGACAGGGCTAAGACAGTCCTTCTTTACCAACAGGGTAGTTCAACATGGAACCAGCTACCAGACTGCATGATCAGTAGCAGTGCTCTGAACAATAAAAAAAATGCATAGACAAGTACTATAAAGAGAAGGGGGTTGTTTTTCATTATTCTAGGGATAGCTAACTGGCAACTTGTATGGGCAACTACTTCTTAACGCACACAAAGTGTAACCAAGAAGGGCACCTATGGCTCATAGTTGCACTTATTCTCATGTCTGTATGTCTGCATACATCCAACCCAAAGCTACCACCATGAAATATAGCACTATGCGTTGCCTGCGGGCTGCTACGAGCAACGAGTGTGCTACCCTTTAAGAGCGGGTTAATTGGTATTGTACAGGCATCACGATAGCATGTTTGCATATGAGCGATGTGATGGTTACAATTAATAATCTAAACTCTGCATTCTGACGTCGATAATCTGATTAAAACACAGCTGGAGTTCTCGAAGGGCATCCTGGATGGTTTGGTACGGCATTATTGTGGATATTCTGGCTTGATGACCAGTATTTCAGACAACTCCATGCTTTGCTGCTACCTTTTGCTTGGTCTGGTGACCCAGAGTCGGGCTGCTGACTTTTCCCGGCGGAGCCACCAGCTACTCTCGGGGTCCGACAGACTGACTAACCGCACGGCACCAACAAGGCACGGAGCATGGCCTAATGGCTGTCAAATTAGAAGATATACCGGCGCAGTACACACCTCAAGGCACGGAGCAGCAGCCTAATGGCTATCAAACTATAACATATACCGGCGCAATACACACATCAAGGCACGGAGCCGGGCCTGATGGCTATCAAACTATAACATATACCGGCGCAGTACACACATCAAGCTAATGTGAGCGTGTAAAATGGAAGCAGTTCCGGTAACCTCTGGCATTTTGTACCTAAGGACCATTTCGGCAATACAGTTGGTGAAACTAGCCAGCATGAACCATTTTAAAATGGCTAAAGTCCTCTCCGGTCTTTCTCCACGAGGACTTCAGGCGCTCTCACCTGACCCTTTGCAAATAGCTTTGGGTACATCTTCTGAAGTTGTCGGATTGACGCTCCCTTGATGACGTCATGGCGCCGCTGAGGGAAGGTTCATTGCATGAGAAGCTTTGTGGTGCTTTCGTCGGTCTCCGAGGCCTTCATCTGGTGCATTGCGTGCTGGTCTTCGACGGCGCTGTTAACCACGACAGGTCGGTGCCCTGGCAGCTGCTCTTCCGTCTTTGTTTTCTTTGCTAGACGTTCGCGGTTCTCGACCACGCAGGGGCTATGGCTTCGTTTCCTTGAATTCTTGAAGTTCGCTTTCAACCGCTGCGACAGGAGCTCCTGGATGATTGGTTGGTTATTGGTTTTACGACACGTCGACCGTTGAGTCATATAGCGTCGCCAATCTCTCACGCCGATTGGTCGCGGGCGAAGAGTAGCGACAGGTGAGATTCGAACCCACAATCTTTCGATTGCGAGACGAGCATCTTACCCCTAGACCACTCGTCCCCGAGCTCCTGGATGAAGTAAACGCGGAGACATTTCAGTGTAGGTCGCTTGAAAAAAAAAAATTCGAAGACGCTGTCTCAGTCCATTCAGTGGGCAAACGTAAAAGGGATACCTTATATATCACAGATAGGTCCGTCCGCTCGTCCGTCCTTCAGGTACTCCGCATGTAGTAAAACGAGACGACTACCAGAACAAAGCAGATATTGAATGAGGATGGGACTTTGAGCTTGGGTTGAAGATTATGCATGTCTCTCAAGACTCTCTGTATGTCTTGACTCTCAAGACGCAACCTATTCACACGACTTCAAATACTTACAATCGCTTGGCTTTCTGTGAGCCCATGCTTCAGACCAGGGAAGGCTGTAAGGATATCTCTTGCGATGGGCTGGTAGTTGGACGGATAACTGGGAAAATGATCAGAGTAAACATGTAGTTACGGTTAGGTTGTAGTTATGCAGTCAGGTAAGGTTAAGTCGGGTGAGGCAATGCTAAATCAGGTAAGGTCAGATTACACAATGTTAGGTTAGGTAAGCTTAGGTCAGCTAAGGGCAGGTCATTGCAGACTAAGAAGGAAAGGTTGGCTGAGTCACGGGTCTGGTGCGGTCACAGCTTCTTTACCAAATTATTTATTGTGGATTCTAGACCAAGTTTCGCATCGCACAAGCCCACATCGTACAAGTCTCTAGTATCGATGAAAAATGACGCAATGTCATCCTAAAATTCACCTAGCAATATAACAAATATAATACATAAGTTGTTCATGTATAATCAAAATGTCGTTCAATCGAAAACATGCAAGGTTCTTCATGAGCTAATCGGAAGCCGCATCAAAACTTGCAATGGTCGCCGAGTCGCATTTATCGGCGACCATTTTGACTATGACGTAATATATCCATGGCGAGACAGCTGCTGAGAATGCTATACGGATCACACAAAGCAGACATGATATATTTCTGAAAAAAAACTGAGGGGGATGGTCGACCAGACCACTCTAGTAAAGCGAAGATGGCACATATGAGTAAGTCTAGTAAAGCGAAGGCTTTACAAGGCTCCACTGTTCGGTGGAGCATCACATCATTGCGCGATGCAAGCAAAATGGAAAGACACGGGAATGCACGCAGCTCAGTACCACATCATAACTATCGAATGCCATTACATTCGCATGCTTCACCTGCTCCACTGCCTCCCTCTGTGGCGTCCAGGACGTGTCACCTCCCTCAGTCCAGGACGTGACGTGACGTCCGTAACGTGAGGCCTCTAGGTCAGTAGCACTTACTAGTTGCGTTCGGATCTGCACTCTTCATACACAGCTGAAGTCAAATCTGCCCAGTTGGCGCGGCCAAAGGACTGGCCACCAATCAGTCTGTCTCGAGTAGTTTTGGTCAGACGATCCAGGTTGAGAAGGCTGTTGGGCAAAAGCGAATATTAGAACACAGTGCTGTGGGTCGATGACTGCTGCCCAGTGTACAAAGCAACTAGATTGATGGTCGTGTCCTATATACAAACAGCTGGGTCGACGCTGCCTTGTAAACAAAACAGCTGGATCATATAAACCTAAACAGATAATCCGAGTGGATTCCGCTTGCATCATGTTCGTGAATATTTAGCCTCTGAGACCACTTGATCACTTCTGGGCGGCAATTATGCAGTCATAGATGTGTGGTGGGCACAACTGTACGTCTGTTTCAAAACGACGATTGCACTAACTTTTTCACAAGTTGATCCTGTCCACGTGCTGTGGCACTGTCGCCACCAGAGCCCGGCGGTATGAGCGTGTCTGCCCCCACTGTCTTCCTCGGAGATGCTGGCACTTCATTGATCTCGGAAGCTGGCGTGGACATCACCGATGGGTCGCCCAATGCGCTGTAGATGTCTTCTACTGTTTCGGGCACGAAAGCCTCCAACTGGGTTTCATCCGATTCATCCAGCACAGTTTCCGGAATGAGCACTCTAAAAAAGCATCATTTTCGTATTTTACTACTGTATTCGCAACATCTGCATCAGCTAACTGAACAAACCCCTGATTTTCGAGGGATATTTTGGAGCACATGTTCCATATCACATAGGAGAATGGGATGAAATGCGCTTCATGGAGAGCTCGGCTGCTGGAGGTAAACTGTCATGCAGGACAATGGTCTGTAAATTAAACAACAATGAGAGCATAACCGAAATAAATTTCCCTGGGGACGCCATTGAAAGTGTTGTACATTTTCAGTATACATGACATGAACATCATTGTCTAATAGCCGGGAATATTGACAACATTTTCCAAATATGGCCTAAAAAAATATTTCCCTGGATTATTATACGATCAGCACTAAAACTAAACCATTCAGAGGACGTGCAAAACCGACAGCAAATTAATCACGAAATAAATGCCAACATCTCTAGTGTTCAGAAATGGTAGGGAAATTGGTGGGCGTTATCTTGCCCCCTCTCCTGTTACAGGATATTAGTTATTGGTGAATAATTGTAGCAAGACAATTTAATGAGCTAGGAGAACACAAGCACACACGGCGAAGCAGACAGCGTTTTATTATAGCATTACGCTGAAGAACGTGGAATATTTTTCACATATGTTAGAAGCAAACAGCAGATATGAAGCATGCGCACGCAATACACGGCAAACACCATGATAAACACGTACTTTAGGCCCTGATGCATGTTGTCGGTTTTGGTGAGTCCAGATGACACTGCGTCTCGAACAACTGTTACTCGGACTTTGAATTTGTCAGGAATAGTCAACAAGTCATCCACTTGTGCAAAGTCCTCAAACCCGTCAAGGAAAACCTCGAAGACTAACGCAGACAGATCCATTGTTGATCTTGAACGCATCTAGGCACTTTGCCTCGAGTTGGATGTTTGACTCACACGATATAAGCTTTTTAACTCCCTCGAAAGCCACCAAGTAGCGCAGCATTGTGTGAACGTACAAAATTAACTCTTATATGCTGCAAAAAAGTTTCTGAAACAAAATGAAACACGTATTTAAAAAGAAGAAATGCATGCCAGAACATTTAAATCAAACACAAACTTATAATCTTCGGTCACAAGCATTCCGTACGTTGCATACGCATGCAGCTTAGTGTTGAGTTCCTTTTGCGCTGCGGACCATGCTTGACCATGACTCCCTTGTACACAGCAATGCTACAGTGCATGAGGGGTACCGCACACTTTTCCTCACATTAAGATGTACATGTGACGCCCCAAGACAGGCACATTAACCCTCGCCATGGGAGGCGAATTCCGCCCTCCCCCCCTCTCATGTCATTTTGTTATCCAGCTTTATCACAGATCCGGAGGATTAGATCTTGGAATTTTCAGTAGCTGAGCATTGATGAATTCAGCACAATTTGACACCGAAACCTTGTTTGAGCCATGTTAAGTTACTTATATATTATGTCATTCCTAAATGTCTGCACACCTTTCTAAGCCCATATTTTCAGTTTTGCGTCCCTTTCTTGTATTTATACCACAATATGCACATAAATTACTTCCGGGCTATGTCCGAAGTATGGTAATGAAATGGTATATTAATGACCTATATAGATCATCAATGGTTCTACCTATATAGGAAATATATACCTATATATGTCATTAATATTTCTTAGATAAAATAAGGACAATTATATTTTATCATCCTGAACATGCTGAAGGCAATGAAAAACATGCAAAATAATAAATGTAAATGTAATATGGTGCTTCTATCTATGGTAGTGACAAAAGTTCACCTGACCCTGACCTGACCTATGTTGTAAATCCGACTCGACCTTGGGTTAGAAAGTGGTAATAATTTGTTGGAAGTGTGCAGAAAGTCGCAGAATGGATGCTTAGTGGTGTTGTTTTTCCCCAAGCATGTCGAGACTGATCAGACCATTCGTCCAAATTGCATGCCACATGCATTTTTCACCTGTTATTTATAGTTAATTTGTTATTAAACGACGCTTTCAACCGCCATGGTTATTTAGCGTCGGCATCTGTAACGCCGTGCCCGCGAGGGGAGAAGCTCATTGGTCGGCAGCGCGGCTCGAACCCTTGACCATTGCCATGCGAGACAGACGCCCTTACCAACTGAGCTATCCTTCCCCCACACATTTTCACCTGTGTGACCTGGCTTGACCACTAGTGCTGGGCTAGTGCTAAGCACTGTGCGAGAACACCTTGCGCAGTTTTGATAGAGCAGATGCAGCCTCATCTCGTGGCGCTTAGCTCAGCCTTCCATCTTTGTTAATTTTAAATTGACCAGAGGGGGAGGGGAGGTGGTGGAATCCGCCCACTTGTAGGGCGCGTTAGTATAAAGTCCGCGTAGGGCGAGGGTTAAGTTGCACTTATGACGGCTTAAGACAAAAGTTCGCCGCTGGTTGCAATGATTTCAGGTGCACCCTAAAATGGATCGGTTTGTCAAAAGCGAACGCAGAAGCGAGCACAGCTAATACAACCCAATCAGTGAATAGGCGATGTATCTGCGTCTAACAGATGGCATTCATAGCGTCGAGTGATCGCAGCTCCTGACATTCCTCCAGGGCGCATACCCTGTGCTCAACCGTTACTTACCTCACTGCACGCTGCAATATTTGCTTCTGTCCAGACGTATGTCCATCCTTGCCACTTCATCTAAGGTACGGAATATGACGGATCTGGCTCATTGTTTGCACTACCACATACGTTTTCCCTGATGTTTGATATATGCCCAGTGGGTGGTGGTGAAGCAGGTTTTCACACCTGGTCTCCAACAGTCCACCAAACGAAATCTGACTGACTTTCTTTCAGCGTTTCCGACCCACATCGACGAGCTTAATTCCAGCAAGTACCTTGCCACCATGCTGCTTGCTCATTCCCAATATCTTCATTAGAAAGTTTTCATCTTTGGCACCCCTGACTGCGACACAGTCACCTACATGGTAGACCCAACCATTGTGGACCATCTGCTTCTCATTGCAGTCGGAGTGCTTTTCAGAAGATTCCTGCCGCAGAGCGTCCTTTTCGTGTCCTTGAGACGAGAGTGCAAGAGCACTGTTCAGTTGATGACACTCAGCCATCGATTTGCACGGATTAATGCGATTCATATAATTATTTACATACTTCTTCATTTACTGGTGCTTGGCTTCAAATCTGATGGCAGCATATTTTCTGAGCGGGCCATGTTCTCGAATCTGCGTTGAATAATGCACTAAATAGTGACATTTTGGTGGCATGTGAAAGTCAGGAAATTCACAACGCAATTGTTTCAGCCACTTCTCCGTGTCATGCCCAGCGTTGTTGCCTCTTGTTCAGTAAAGTTGTCAGCCATTATTACTTGAATCAGTCCTATTAAAGCGGTTAGCACGCTGAGCTTACGACCAACATTCACAGATAGCCATTCACCAGCTATGTCAAAAATCATGAGAGGGTTCTGATACACAAATTCTGATACACAAATAGCTCCATTCTTTTTCTTCAAAGTTTGAGGCTTGTTCCTGTCGACCTTATGATACGGTAATGACTTGATGACAGCATTTAAAGCATCTATGGTGATTGGCGTTTCTTTAACCAGGGCAGAAAGAACTAGCCCCATTGTGTAAAACACTACACCTTTTTCAAACAAATCATGCGTTACGTCCACAGGCAATCAAGTCACGCAATGATTGGTTGGTTTTTGGTTTTACGACACGTCGACCGTTGAGTCATGTAGCGTCACCAATCTCTCACGCCGATTGGTCGCGGGCGAAGAGTAGCGACAGGCGAGACTCGAACCCACGACCTTTCGATTGTGAGACTAGCATCTTACCCCTAGACCACTCGTCCCCAGTCACGCAATGAAACGAAGGTACCTTGCTAAAAACGCACACCTGTTTGATTCCAAACAGCCTTTTTACTTCTTCGTCATACTCCTCCATTTCAAGGTTTCGTATTTCCTCGTCGTATTGCTCTTTTGATCGGATTTTCAAACTTGTCCTCACTGAAGTTCGTCTGAATGTCTTCGGTACCAGCATGACAAAATATACAGCTTCGATTTGTTCTATAAAAACATGTGTAAAACCGACCAATCGCATGGCTGCCCTTGTTGTCTCCAACTATCATTGAAAGCACACATTTCATCTTCTTGTTGTTTGCTCCAAATGTGAAGCCAGAGGTTTTTAGAGTGATTAATTCATTCACCAACGGTGACAGAACATTCTCCCATGAATGTTTCCTTACATCAGCGGCGTGGAACAACATGCCAAGCTAGATATCACAAAGCCCTGATCGCTGAAACTGATTCGCAACGCAATAGTACATCGCCCCAATGCTGTTCCTGGTTGTCTTGTTGACAATTGGGTTCGATATTACAAACTCGTCAAAATACAGTATGATATGGAGGTCTTCAGTACTACCTTGGTGAAGACTGCCATCAAATATGTCTTCATATTTTACAGATTTCCTCCTCTGACGAACATCTATGGATAATTGTCCTCCGACAGTGCTAAGCACTGCACGAGGTTGGTGCATTAGTGGTACGAATTGAGCAAGTGGTTTTCTGGGTGTGCTTGAGACGTGCTCTTCCGGTTTGTAATGAGCTACAGGGCATATGTAGCCACGCTCGTTAGACGCAAGCTTCATCAGCTTGTGACTCGTGTCTATGCGCCCGAGCGAGCTCACCGAGAGCAGTGAATCGAAGTTAGTAGAAGTGTCAGCGACCTCATGTTCACGACTTTCAGAGACTACTTGAGCTCCAAAGCGTTTAAATTCCTTCACGATGCCTTCATAATTTTTTTTGGAACGCTCCGAGATCGCAAAGACAGAATAAAGTCCGCTACATCCGTGGTACTGTCAGTAGTCATCATGGTGGACGATGTTGCACGTTCAAGGAATGAAGTGGGCTGAAGAGTTTCTGTACTGGAATTTCCTACCAGCTGTCTTTCCGTCTCGGAGGCCGACGAGACTTGGCCCATATCCGTTCCTGCAGCACTCCGATTCAGCGCATCTCTTCGCACCTTCAATTTATGCCAGTAGCAATGTCTCTGGAATTGCCTAACACTCCAGAAAGACTTTCCACATTCTCCACACTTGATGATAAAATTTTCCATTGACATTGACATTGACATGGACATTGACAGCAAAGGTTTGCTTTAAGTACCACAAGATGGGAAGAAATATGATGCAATTTGAATGCCTGTTAAAAATAGGAAAAATTAAAGTTTCACCTAAGGAAAATTCAGATGAGATACATGCCCCCAAAAAGCCCAAAAGAAAGAAAGAAAGGGAACTCAGCATTGCTTACAGCAGATCTGAGATGACCAATCAGTGCGAACAAGATACATTACACATTCTGAAGGAAGTTTCAACCGTCATAAATATAGGGGGCTATCAAAGCCTACTGCTATTGTGAAGCAGAAAAATAGAGCAGCAAAGGGATCAAAAGAATTGGACTTGGCTAGTAATTGTAATGGAGTCCACACAAGTTCTTCACTTTTGGTAAGCTAAGGAAAGTTTATAATGCAGTTGGTTCACTCGAGATCAATGGGTCTGTATTGAATCTTCCATCTACAAATCACACTTCAGTGACATGGGACAGGATAAGTGATGTTGATTTCATTGAAAGTGAAGTTGAAGAAGAAATCAATTGCTTTATGAAGGTTATAAATAGCAGTATCTGTCTCTTAACTGGCACTATGAGTGATCCTGAGAATAAATAATAATAGCAGTTGAAAAGTATCGTTAAATAACTAAATAATAATTTTAATAAATAATAATGAGGTTATACCTACATAGTGAAGAGGAAGAGATTAAGAGGTGTCATAATAAAGTAAAGAGATTATCAGGAAACTTTACTGGGTGCATGTTAGGCAACATTTGAAATACTTGATGCATGGTTCCAAAGTTATGAAAGATATTGCTGGCTTTTACCGAGCGAACAAGAGAGCAATTGAAAATGGTTAAAGCAAACTGACATATGAGGAAAGATTGACAAAAATGATTATGTTGTCACTTAATATAGGAGGCTTAAGGGAGATCTCATTGAGGTGTTTACATTTTTTCATGGTCAGCATCCAGGATATATCAGGGAAATGTTTCAATTTAACAGAAATATTACAATCAGGAGCCATGAACAAAAAATTAAGGTATTATTGGAGATCAATATACAATTTGATTCCTTGGAATTGTTAATTATAATACGGTGTATTTTAATGTAAAAAGATGATGTCACCACTTATTTTCTCTGCAAATGATTATTTTTTAATTGGCAAACAAATACATGATCTAATCTTTACTCTACAAATGTAGTCAATCATGTATAATTATCCGTACTTGGTATGTCACATATGTGATAAAGAAGAAGTTTAACACATGCACTCAATTGAATGCTCTTGGACATGTAAAGTCATATGTTTCTGGCTTAATTCCATATTAATTCCAGACAAGAAATATTTGTGGCCACACACGCCCGCAGTCATGTGGTTCCTTGTAGTGCTGTTAATGTTAACAGCAGCACAAGCAATGTTCACAAGATTTGATGACGTTGAGGTGGAAGTTTATTTGTGATGATTCTGGTTTTCTGGTTATGTTAGGTTAGGTCAGATTATATTATTCTATAATATATTTTATATATATGCTATGTTATCTTAGTCTAGGTTAGGTTAGGTTAGGTTATTTATTTCTTCTATGATTTATCTGTTCATATGTATTTTTTGCACTTCTTGATTGATTGAGCAGTAAAGACGAACAAGACAAACCACATGCAGCTACACATATCAATGTAAGTTTAGCTTCATGGTGTGCTGGTTGTGCTCCAGCATCTCACATAATTATCAAGCTTTCTTTGGAGGACAACTACTCAAGTTTATAATTTTCCAACAACACTCATTCCCAACAAGGTTATTTGTTCAAATTTTTTTCCAAGGTCTGCCAGTATTTTTTTTTCAAGGAATTCCATAGCCACAAGATTCATAATTTCCTTCTCCAAGCATCAAAGCTTTATAACCTGCAGTCCAAGCTGGTCAGCCTGACACCATCGTGGTACATACAGACAAACCACAGCCTGGACGATCCCATTAAGGTATGTAAATGTTTGCAGCATTAACTCATAAAATACTGTTAATATCATAGCATGTTCCCTCCATATTGTGCCATGACATCAATTGTATGGACTGCCATTGACTTAAAAGTAATCACTTGCAGAGGAAATGAATGGTCACATTGTCTTAACGGTAATCTTTACCTTTCGGCTGACACACACTGCCAAGGTTAGTGATTTGTAAAGAGGTGTACAGTGGGGAACAGTGATGTCACAAGAGTCAGGGAAGTGACGCCACGATGTCAGAAGATTCGGAGGATTCTGGTTTTCCGGTTAGGTTAGGTTAGATTATATTATGCTATGATACCTTTTGTATATTATGCTACATTATCTTAGTCTAGGTTAGGTGGTAATCTTTACAGACACCCAACTCCTGTGACGTCACTGTTCCCCACTGTACACCTATTTACATATCACTACCTTGGCAGTATGTGTTGGCCGAAAGGTAAAGATTACCATCTTAACCATCTCAAAAAGCATTGTTAAAAAACAAAGAATCACATTTAATCTTGATCTCAAAATTTACCAAAATTAAAGCAAACCACAGCAGTACAAGGCTAAGACAATATTTCCTCATCAATAGGGTCATTGAACATTGGAACCTGACACCAGACTCAATTGTCAGTAGCAGTATTCTGAACATTCATAAAACAGTATTGACATGTATTATAGGTAGAGACATTGCTTTTTAGTGTTCCAGTGATAGGCAATTTGCAAATTTGGTGGGCAACCAGTTCATGGTGTCCACAAAGTACAACTAGGAAGGGACCTTGTGGTCCATGGCTGCAATTATTGTTCCTGTCTGTCTTTGTGCTTAAAAATGAAGACATGCATAATATGTCTGTTATGCACTCGATTACAGACCACAAATTCTTGGAAATGTTAAAATAACACAATTGGAAGTAAAACTTTTTGAATTAAACAAAATGTACAGAAGTTAGAAAGGCATGAACAACAATGAACATCCAAGGATACTGACTGATGTGCCTGTTCAGCCACTCCACAAACAGTTTCTGCAATCACTGACTGAGGGCATAGCAGTGACAGCACCACAAAATGGAAAGCATGCATTGCACCAACACTTGATGAAGATAGTCACCACCACCCACCAGGAAACAACAGACCAGCGGTTATAATAGCGAGTGCTGGTTATGAGGTGGCAGCGTCGCCAATACAATATGGCTGCCGCTACAGAGGTAAGAATGCCCTAAAACCCTCTGAAGCTCCCCAAAACTCCCTGTTTGGTTCGCTGCAGGATTTTGTGAGAGTTCCAAGCGGGAAATTATAAGGAATCTGGTGGCATAAAGTGGGGGAATGATCAAAGTTGGATGGTATTGTTATGGGGGTGTAGCTGTAACTCCCATGATATCAACTCCACTTTAAACCCGGTGATGCTTTATAATTCCTATCAAAACAGGAAATTCCCCCAACTCATTCCAAATCACACCTGTTTATTCCAAGATGGCAAGGAATAATGGTGGCTTTTGCGGAATTGTAGAGAGGTGTTTTTCGGGTGTTTTTGAGAGGGTGGAATAAACTTTTCTCTCAGTGTATATAGAAGCTGAAAAACACCCAACCATAGTTCCTCCCACATTCCACCCAGCAACAAGCTTATGCTTAGCTTGATGGAGTTGTGGGAGGAGCCTAAGTAAACAAATGCATTTCAAATTAGGAGTGCCTACTACCATCTCGTCACAAACCAGCTACTAACATTATAGTCTGGGCCTCAACTTCTCTTTGGGATGGATATAGGGCCAGTCATATGCCTCCTTTGGGTATGACTACTTTCAGCATTCTTTATTGCTAGTTTTATTGCTCTAACACTGGGTGCTTTTATGCTCGTTTATTTGTTTTCCATCTCTTAGCTGGGAGTGCCGCGACTTTACTGTTTATTTTATGGTGTTAACGTAAGGTATTTGCAGTCGTTGGGTAAGGGGAGGGGGCACTCCTGGTCACCTGATCTTGGGTGGCGGACCCTAATAAGAAAAAAAGATAAAAAAAGAGACATAACAAAGCCTGTTCCGAAAGGCTTGGATGGCAACAGGTTTTTTTAGGGAGGAGAGTGTGACATCGTGACTCACAGGGAAAGGAGATAGTGTGGGGGAGAGAGAGAGAGAGAGGGGGAGAGAGAGAGAGAGAGAGAGAGAGAGAGAGAGAGAGAGAGATATATATATATATATATATATATATATATATATATATATAGAGGGAGAGAAAGAGAGAGAGGGAGAGAGAGCGAGAGAGAGGAGAGAGAGGGGAGAGAGAGAGAGGGTGAAGGGCGCCGAAACCCACATTGTGTTACAGACTTAATCCTATTCATCTAAATGGGAAATCCCGGTGAGCTTTTTCGCATATCGTTCTCTAGCCCTTTGTGATAGGGTGCAACGCTGTATGACGGCTCGGGTGTTTTGGTAGTCTCGATGGGGGACCAAAATGACACACCTCAG
Source organism: Ashinkailepas kermadecensis (assembly GCA_034440615.1). NCBI lineage: Eukaryota > Metazoa > Arthropoda > Thecostraca > Neolepadidae > Ashinkailepas > Ashinkailepas kermadecensis. Next base: position 27,756 of record JAOTOM010002481.1, read on the forward strand.
GCAGATACGTACACTGTAGCGCTGTATGACGGCTCGGGTATTCTGGCAGTCTCCATGTGGAGCAGCCTGACACACCTCAGACAAGTGATCCGTTTCTAGTCTTATTAAACATAAGGTATGTCATGAAATAATGCCTCTGGAAGTGTCAGGGTAAGATTTGCGAATTTTAAGCCGGAATGTCGCCACTGGCGATTCCGTGGGCCTATTCGGTCGGGGAGTACGACGCAATGCAAACACAGCGGACAACAGGGTGCACGCCGACACTAACCAAACACAGCGGACAACAGGGTGCACGCCGACACTAACCAAACACACCGGACAATAGGATGCACGCCGACACTAACCAAACACACCGGACAACAGGGTGCACGCCGACACTAAGCGAACACACCGGACAATAGGATGACGCCGACACTAACCAAACGCACCGGACAACAAGGTGCACGCCGACACTAACCAAACACACCGGACAACAGGGTGCACGCCGACACTAACCAAACACACCGGACAACAAGGTGCACGCCGACACTAACCAAACACACCGGACAACAGGGTGCACGCCGACACTAACCAAACACACCGGACAACAGGGTGCACGCCGACACTAACCAAACACACCGGACAACAAGGTGCACGCCGACACTAGCCAAACACACCGGACAACAGGGTGCACGCCGACACTAACCAAACACACCGGACAACAGGGTTCACGCCGACACTAACCAAACACACCGGGCAACAAGGTGCACGCCGACACTAACCAAACACACCGGACAACAGGGTGCACGCCGACACTAATAAAACACACCGGACAACAGGGTGCACGCCGACACTAACTAAACACACCGGACAACAGGGTGCACGCCGACACTAACCACACACACCGGACAACAGGGTGCACGCCGACACTAAACAAGCGCGGAGTTCGCCCTGGGCTGCCTCCCCTCATCAATTGATCTTGACGGGCGTAAGTCGCATAACCACCGCTGCTCTGCTGGCTGGTGATGCCAGCATCAGGAGAGGATTATTTTGGAATTAATGAAGACAACCGGTTGCACTAAAAGTGGTTAAGTGTGCGCTACGAGGCCAAAGCACCACGTGGCTCCAAACCAGACGGGATACCGGAGGCCGCTTGCCAATGGCGCCCAGTGCCTTTCATGGGCTGGGGCGGTCACGCAGCCACCAGTCAGCGTACAGTCTCCGTCAGTGCAACCTCCACTGGCACGCATGGTGTTTGGGGGGCACAGCAACCGGTCAGCGTACAGTCTCCGTCAGTGCAGCCTCCACTGGCACGCATGGTGTGTGGGGGGCACAGCAACCGGTCAGCGTACAGTCTCCGTCAGTGCAACCTCCACTGGTACGCATGGTGTGTGGGGGCACAGCAACCGGTCAGCGTACAGTCTCCGTCAGTGCAACCTCCACTGGTACGCATGGTGTGTGGGGGGCACAGCAACCGGTCAGCGTACAGTCTCCGTCAGTGCAACCTCCACTGGTACGCATGGTGTGTGGGGGGCACAGCAACCGGCCAGCGTACAGTCTCCGTCAGTGCAACCTCCACTGGTACGCATGGTGTGTGGGGGCACAGCAACCGGTCAGCGTACAGTCTCCGTCAGTGCAACCTCCACTGGTACGCATGGTGTGTGGGGGGCACAGCAACCGGTCAGCGTACAGTCTCCGTCAGTGCAACCTCCACTGGTACGCATGGTGTGTGGGGGGCACAGCAACCGGTCAGCGTACAGTCTCCGTCAGTACAACCTCCACTGGTACGCATGGTGTGTGGGGGGCACAGCAACCGGTCAGCGTACAGTCTCCGTCAGTGCAACCTCCACTGGTACGCATGGTGTGTGGGGGGCACAGCAACCGGTCAGCGTACAGTCTCCGTCAGTGCAACGGCTCCACTGGTACGGATGATGTGTGCCGGGGCACAGTAACGTTTGCCAGCGTCTGTTTGTGGAGTCGATAAGTTGAGAAAGAATTGTTTTGACGGGAAAACAAAATGCTGCTTTAACATGTCTGGACGTGTGACAGAAGTTCGTTAGCGCATAACTGAAGTGCAGCCCAAATAAATTTATGTGCATTGTGAATCGAACTATCACCCGGACTTGGTGCTCGTGGAGCAGGCAAAAGACGTACCATTGGTGGCCGACGTCGTGGATATGGGGCGCGAGGTGTCGAATTCACTCGACACAGCCAAGGACAAGTGCATACTTCGGGGCAGCACGTGCTGAACGAGCGTGACGATGACGGAGGCGCAGACACCGAACTGGCTCGAGGAGGTCCACCTGGGAAGCTGCTAGCGCTATGTCAGACGCGCTGGACTGTTCGTGCCCATGGACTGGACACCGTCGCTCAGACGCTGGAAGAGGTTGCCAAAGGACAGAGGGGTTGTTCCTGATGCCCGGAGCAAGGCTCGAGGGCACGTGACTATGCTGATGGAGTTTGAGACGTTGTTCGCCATCGGGCTCTGTGAACAGCTGCTCTCACCAGGGGTAAAAAAACCCACAAAGTCACAAAGTCCACTTTGGAGAAGATATGGAGGAAGCCCACGAAAATGGAGAATTCAATGCGCGAGAGCATAGCTGATACGAGACAACTTCAAAGTAGAACTGGCAACGCCTCAGTCCTTATTTGTCCGTCATAAAGCTTTTTATAACGCATCAGTTCCATTCGGATTACGTGTTAGCAAAAGTGGCAGCTCAACCAGTCCCATCACTACTCGCATGCACAAAGTGAGTTATCCACCGTGGAGAAGTGTTCTCCAAAAGGGAAACTCAGAAACTAAAGATAATCGATGTTAGAATGTTTTTTGCTGGTTGTTGAAAAAATAAATCATAAGTAAAACAATTGTTTTTTTTTAACTTTTGCAAAAAAAAGAAGAAGACATGAGCGATTTGTTTGACCTAGCTGTGAGATGGGAAATATATATTTAAAAAAACACCATTCATCAAAGAGCATTGTTTTATTTCACTGAAAGTAACAAGTGAAAGTAACATTTCCCTGTTCTTAAAGCGTGTTCTGAATGCGGTTTTAGAAGTCGTTACGATCAAGCCTCCTGTGGTGCTTGTGCAAGACCCACTTCCTACAAAGTCGGTGTTTTTATGTTTTCAGTTGTAAGCAGCAAGCACCACAGCAATGCCAATTCTCCCGAAGATCATGAATGTATCATATATGCTTGGACATATCGAAAGGAAATCCACGGCGAATGGGTAGTCCTCGCAATGACCCGCTGACATATGGCATTGCGAAAATTCGGTGATATTTTCAGAGTGCAAATTTTGAGCGGGCATCGTTTTTTGTGTGGTAAATTGTTGAAATGGACAACTTTTGGTCCTGGAATTCAGTCGTGTGAACCGATGCAAAAGAGTTTGGGTTGCTTATTGGCCTTTTGGGCAACATATTTGAAATGGAGAAATATCGGATACTGATGTTGTTACTTTGGAGAAGGTTCTGCATATATTTGACCCCTGGCTCTCACCCTGTGGGTCATTCGCAAAGTGAAGCGATCGAAAGCCACGACATCGGGCGATGTCCTGCAGGGTTTCGAACTTCTCCTACGGATCGTGCAGTAGACTGAAGGCACCTTCGACGCACTATTTGAGCAAACAGAATCACGAGCAGAGGATCTCAATATCCCGTCGAACCAGCTAAGACACCAAGGAATGTCAAACCGCCCTGCGCTTGGAGCACTGTGTATGTATTATGCGCCATTATGTGGATCGATGCCGACAGACAAAATCCTGAAAATGTTCATGGGCACAGACCTGAATAAAAATACATGTATTTTACGGGAAACGAGTGTACACCACCGCAAGGGCGTCGCCACCGGGGGGGGCAGTCGCCCCACTGCCGTGAAAACGGGGGGGCGCCCCCGCCCCCTGAAATTTGAGGAGGCCCCCCATCCGCAAATGCACAGCAAAAAAGGTGAGCAAGGAGGCCGACGGGACAGAAGATCATACTGTCAATGTGGCCTCAAGACTGACGAGGCCCCCAGGAAATATAATCAGGTCTCTATAAGAGACGTAGAACAGAGATTGGAAGGAGGTCCCCAGGACGAAAAAGGAGGCCCCTATGACGAAAAGGAGGCACCCATGACGAAAAGGGAGGCCCCAAGACGTAGAACAGAGATTAGGAGGAGGCCCCCAGGAAGAAAAGGAGGCCCCCAGGACGAAAAGGAGGCCCCTAAGACGTAGAACAGAGATTGGAAGGAGGCCCCCAGGACGAAAAGGAGGCCCCATGACGAAAAGGAGGCCCCCAGGACGAAAGGAATGCACCCAAGGACAAAAAGGAGGCCCCCAAGACGTAGAACAGATATTGGGATGAGGTCCCCAGGACGAAAATGAGGCCCCTAAGACGTAGAACAGAGATTGGGAGGTGGGCCCCAGGACGAAAAGGAGGCCCCCAGGACGAAAAGGATGCCCCAGGACGCAAAGGAGGCACCCGAGACGTAGAACAGAGATTGGGAGGAGGCCCCCATGACTAAAAAGGAGGCCCCCAGGACGAAAGGAGGCCCCCCAGAACGAAAGGGATGCACCCAAGGACAAAAAGGAGGCCCCCGAGACGTAGAACAGAGATTGGGATGAGGTCCCCAGGACGAAAAGGAGGCCCCCAGGACGAAAAGGAGGCACCCAGAACGAAAAGGAGGCCCCCAAGACGAAAAGGAGGTCCCCAGGATGAAAAGGAGGCCCCCAGGACTAAAAGAAGGCCACCAGGACGAAAAGGATGCCCCCATGACGCAAAGGAGGCCCCCAAGACGTAGAAGAGAGATTGGGAGGAGGCCCCCAGGACTAAAAAGGAGGCCCCCAGGACGAAAAGGAAGCCCCCAGAACGAAAAGGATGCACCCAAGGACGAAAAGGAGGCCCCCCCAAGACGTAGAACAGAGATTGGGAGGAGGCCCCCAGGACGAAAAGGAGGCCCCAAGACGTAGAACAGAGATTGGGAGGTGGGCCCCAGGACGAAAAGGAGGCCCCCAGGACGAAAAGGAGGCCCCAAGACGTAGAACAGAGATTGGGAGGAGGCCCCCAGGACGAAAAGGGGGCCCCCAGGACGAAAAGGAGGTCCCCAGGACGAAAAGGAAGCCCCAAGACGCAGAACAGAGATTTTGAGGAGGCCCCCAGGACGAAAAGGGGGCACTCAGGACGAATAGGAGGCCCCAAGACGTAGAACAGAGATTGTGAGGTGGCCCCCAGGGCGAAAAGGAGGCCCCCCCCAGGACGAAAAGAATGCCCCCAGGACGCAAAGGAAGCACCCAAGACGTAGAACAGAGATTGGGAGGAGGCCCCCTGGACGAAAAGGAGGCCCCTAAGACGTAGAACAGAGATTGGGAGGTGGCCCCCATGACGAGAAGGAGGCCCCCGGGACGAAAAGGAGGCACCCAGGACGAAAAAGAGGCCCCTAATACGTAGAACAGAGATTGTGAGATGGCCCCCCAGGACGAAAAGGAGGCCCCCAGGACGAAAAGAATGCCCCCAGGACGCAAAGGTAGCACCAAAGACGTAGAACAGAGATTGGGAGGAGGCCCGCAGGACTAAAAGGAGGCCCCAGGACGAAAAAGAGGCCCCCAGAACGAAAAGGATGCACATAAGGACGAAAAGGAGTCCCCTAAGACGTAGAACAGAGATTGGGAGGTAGCCCCCAGGATGAAAAGGAGGCCCCAGGACGAAAAGGAGGCCCCCAGCACGAAAAGGAGGCCCTCAGGACGGAAAGGATGCCACCGATACGGGCAAGAAGCCACCCAGGTTAGACGAAAAGGCTTCCGATGGGTGGCAGGATAGTCATAAATTGGAAAACGAGGCCCCCAAGACGGAAGAGGATGCCGCTGCAATATAAAATTAAGACAAGATAGGGGAGATTTATCCGGACGCAATAGGGGCCCCAAGACGGGTAAGAAGGTCTCCGCAGGAATGAGAGAAGGCCACCGAGACCAGCCAGATGAGGCCCATATTTTGGAAGAGGAGGACCCTAGAAGAGAAAATCTAGGACTAGGACGCAAAAGCACCCTGCTAAGAGGATAATGGGGCTCCAAACACAGATAAGGAGGCCCCCATGACGTGAGAGGAGGCCCCTAATTTAAAAAAGGAGTCACCTAGGAGAGGGTAGGAGTCCCCAGAAATCAAGAGAGTGTCAAAAATGGCACGGAGGAAACCAGGATTGCAAAGGAGGCCCCAACACCGGAAAGGAGGCCACATAATATGAGAGGAGGCCCTAAGACGGAAAAGGAAGCCAGGGGATATGAGATGAGGTTTCGGAGACGCAAAAGCAGGCCCCAAACAGGTGAGGTTCCACCGAGATAGAAAAGGACGATCCAGAGACGTGGCAAGAGGCACCTAATTGGGAAGAGAACGACACAAGATTGGAAATGAGACCCCCATGATGAACGAGGAGGCCCCTAAAATAGGAGAGAAAGGCCATTGGATAAGAGAAATGGCTCCCAGGCGGAAAAGAAGGCTCGAATACGGCTAAGAAGGTCCCCGGGAAATAACAAGGCCAATAAGATAGGAAAGGTTGCCAGTAATTTGGCAGAGGAGGCGCCTGGAAGAGAAGAGGAGTCCACCAGGAGATAAGAGACCACCCCTAAGATGGGTAAAGATCGAATCCACACGCAGAGCAGGAGGCCCCAAGACGTGAGAGGAGGCCCCTAATTTGAAAAAGAAGGCCTCTAGAAGAGAAATGAGGCATCTGCCGGACTCGAGAGGAGTCCCTCAAGAAGGAGTAGGTCTCAAGGACCAAATGAGACCCCGAAAACCGGAAAGAGTTCCCAGGAAATGAGAGGAGGCCCTTAAGATGGGAGTGGTAGCAGGTATGGAAGAGGTGAGGTTTCCAAAATTGAAGATCCCTCAAAACGGGTAAGGCTCTGCCATGATAAAGGAAGAGGCCCACGAGGCGTGGCAGGAGGCCCCTAATTTGGCAGAGAATGCCCCTCGAAGATGAGAGGAAACCCCATGCCTTGTTAAACGGTCCCCATAATGCAAGAGGAAGCCCTCCAAGACGGGAGAGGAGAACCATTGAATATGGAGGAGGGTAGGACACACAAGGAGACGTCGAAAACCAGAAAAAGGCTCTAGGAAATGAGACGAGACCCTTAAGACGCGACAGGAGGCCTATAATTTGCAAGAAGAAACCATTAAGAAATAGTAGGAGTCGTGTCTGGGTACTTTAAAATCACGATATGGGCACCAAAAGTTTGGGCGGGGCCCCCGCAAATTATGCTGAGCCTGGGGTACCAAAAATTCACGCCCGGACCACCACAATCATGCCAGGGGCACGACAGGTCGTACCGTGACCCAACAGTCTGATTGGGACCAAAACAAATGAAGCCGGAGCAACGAAAAACAATCCGGACATGGATAATAACTTTGGGGGCCCAACAATGACGCCAAAAGCACCCAAAGCGCATTGGACCCCCAAAAAGTGTCGAGGCCGCTATAGCTCGCGCTAGGGATCCAAGAGAATGACGTCGGGGCCCAAAAGATCACATTGGACTAAAAAAAGTCGCGTCGCAGCCCTTGAAAATCACACTGGAGGCCCAGAAGGTCGCACCGGGGCCCCAAAAGTTGCAGCTGCCCAAAAAATCAATCCTTAATCGGAATGTCACTCTGGGACAAAAAAAACTCCTTCAATGGCCGCAGTGCTATATCAAAGGGACCCACCAAAATTCGCGTCGGTCCACCAGAATTCGCGTATGGGTCTCCAAATAAGTACGGCGAGCCCCGGCAAACTCGCTCCGAGGCCCGAAAAATTGCAACAGGAACCGCCAAAATCGCGTTGGGGCCACAGCTAAATACAACGCGTCCCACAAACTCGAACCAGGCACCTCAAATATCGCGCTCGGGACCCACAATTCCCATCGGTAGTCCCGTCGAGGCTCTAAAAAATTGGCGTCTTGGGCCACACGTAAGCACAGTGTAACCACAAACACCGGATCGGTATCCGAAAAAAATCAAGCTGGAGCCCTACAAAATAAGGAGGGATTCCAACAACAAAATGCCCAGGTTAAAAAAATGTCTCTGGAGCACCGAACATATTATCAGATGCCTTCACAAATTGCATACGGCACCGAAAAACAACCCGGATCTCGAACAATCGAGGTGGGATACAAAAACATGGCGCCAAGGGCTCGAGAAATCAGGCCGGGATTCGGACTTTTAAAAAATCAGAAAGGCTTCACAAAAATCGTATTGAGCCCAGAAAACTGGGGTTGGGTCTCCGGAACCCCGCGCCTAGGCGCGATAAGCCTCTCTGGGACCTAGAAACATCGTACCGGAGCCCCAAAATTGTACTGGGGCCCCACAACTGTGCGTCAGAAGCCCAAAATAGACACATCGGGACCCTAAGAGCACAACGGGGGGCGAAAATACAACTGGCCCTCCAAAGCGCACAGAGTCTCACAAAAAGCCACAGGGCCTTAACACATGCGTTGCAGCCATAAATATACATACCGGGAGGTCTAAAAAATATACCGGAAGCTCTCAAGGCACACAGGGGTCATGATAACGCACAAGGACCGGAAAAAGTGGTTGAGGTCGCAAAAGGCAACATGGTTCCAAAACAAACAAAAAGACCGGGCGCTAAATAAACATATCGGGGTCTTCGAAAACGCCCGGACACGTCAAAAAAAACCTCGGTGCGCAAAAATGCAACAAACCATAAAACGAGCCGGGGGTTCGAAAATGTTTTAGGTCCCTAACAAAAATGGATTGGAGCCATAATACACAATCATAGAGCAAGAAAGACGCAATGGGTCCAAAAAAGAATGCAGAGGCAGGGCCTCGGTTCGGTAGCCAATCTGGGAGGATAGCAGCAAAGATATGAAGTGCATCAAACCTCAGCGGAAACCGCATTTCATAACGACCAGAAAATGTGGAAAGTAGGAAACTAATGATCGAATTTAATCAATCTACTTTTCGCAGCGAACACCCATACGAAGCATTCCATGACGTCAAATATGGCGCAATTGTATCATGTGGCGGCAATTAGCAAAACGCAGAAGGCCTCGCAGAGGCCGTAGCATCGCACGAAGTGTGGTGAATGCACAGAATACGAAAGATGGGTGTGCACGTGCACTGACGTTGCCGTCGTGGCGACCGGGTGCTATGAACTGGAATGCCTGAAATTGTGAAATTTTGTATTTTGTAGTGGTGGGTAATACATTTTAAATTGAAGCTGTGGGCCTAATACATCTTCGAAACACTGCTCGTTTTAGGGCTTTTTTGTGCACCGAGTATGTTTTACGTGGCAGGGCGTTTTCGAAGATCCTGATGTGTTTATTCAGCTCCCGGCCGTTTTGTACGTTTTGGAACCATGTTGTCTTTTGTGGCCCAGCCTCTTTTTCAGGCCCTTGTGCGTTCTCATGGCCCCTGTGCGCCTTGCGAGCTAGCAGTTTATTTTTTTTCGAGCTCCCGGCATGTTTATTTAGGGCTGCAACGCATGTTTTAAGGCCCTATCGCTTTTTGGGAGACTCGGTGCGCTTTGGAAGGTTAGTTGTATTTTCGGGCACCGTGGTACTCTTAGGGTCCGGCTGTGTATATTTGGGGCTTCTGACGCACATTTTTGCCCCAGTACGATTTTGGGGCTTCGGTGTGATTTTCTGGGTCCCAGCGCGACTTATCGCGCCCAGGCGCGTGGTTCCGGGGACCCAACGCCAGCTTTCTGTGCTCAACGCGATTTTTTGTGGATCTTTTCTGGGTTTTTATGTCCGAATCCCGGCCTGATTTTTGTGAGCCTCTGGCGCCATGTTTTTGCATCCCACCTCGATTTTTCGAGATCCGGCATGCTTTTCGGTGCCATACGCAATTTTTGAAGGCATCTGGATAAAAATGTTTGGTGCTCCAGAGCCATTTTCCTGATCCGGACATTATTTGTTGGAATCTCTCCTTTTTTGGAGGGCTCCAGCTTGAATTTTTGGGATACCGATCCGGTTTTGTGGTATAGGTGTAATTTCAGCAGTGTGAGGTAGCTTATCAAGTTACCAAAAGAAAACCTTAGAACTGGGTGGTGGAGTTAGGGTTGAAATCCGACCAATTAGAAACCATAGTGGTAGATTAGGCCTCTCCACAGGACAATTTAGTTGATGACTAATTATATTATTTCGAAATGTCCCCTTTGACAAAATAGCGGTCGAAATCCAAGGACTTTTTAATGGGCGTAGGTGCCTCCCCCCTCCCCTGCAAATCAGTTTGCCCCCTCCTGCTTGACGCAAATATAGGTACTCCACTGGTCCCTCAATAATTTTTCGAAACATACGCCCATGGGGCAAAACCAACATTGAGGGGACAAATTACCTCTCACAAGCATACAATACAACATCCATGCCCCATATAAAATGGGACGAATGATGTTTTTAAATGCATTTTCTTCCAACAAACTTCTTTTCTGTTATTACAGTCTGCATGATTAGAGCTTCCCAGCTTCCATGCCTTCTCAGTCATTTACAAACGGTACAGCACAGCGAAAACGATGGGCGCAACGGCGTGGAATTTGAAGGTTTGGATTATGTATGCACTGACATTGTTGCATTGTTGCATTGTCATTTATGCATTGCTGTTCAATGCTTGTTCTTGCCGTGAATTTATTCGCTGAGGATATATTTTAGCTCGTGTGACAGTTGCCTTGCAGCCAGCACTAAATGTTATAAAAATACACAAATTCCTAAGATGGCGCTCAGAAAACCAATGCAATCCACTTCTCGTTGTCACCTTTGCGAAATTGTCGTCCTATGACTGAGAAATGATCGTTCAAGCTTTGCTTATAACATCAAGCTGGTGGGAATAAATAACAGTAGTGATGAATCTAGCTATATTCAGTTAGACTTGGAGGACTTAAAAGTGGGTTGATCAATGGCAGATATCTGTAAGATATGCTTAGCACCAGCCCCGCCAGCTCGCTGCAATCTAGAGGCCAGCGGGAAGATTCGAGAAAGCATTGAGACGTTGGTTTGTTTTGGCACTTATGTATTTATCCAAATATTGCTTATTTATACCCTGGTATGACCCAGTTTTCAGCGAAAATTATTAGTGCTATTGCGTTTTGAGTAAATGATGCACCATGCCAAGAACAAACAAAACACCAATATCAAATCATGTCCCCATTCTCGAACCATAGTAAGAGCCTGAAAACAATATGAGACCTTAACACAATGGAGGCCCCCTTTCGGGGAACAGGAGGCACCCTTCCGACTTTGCCCCCCCTGGAAGAATTTCGTGGCGACGCCACTGCACCACCGGCGCTAAAGCCTGGGAAGGATTTTATTATTGAATGAAAAACTGGTCAATCGCAAATGAGAAAACGCAAAATCCGGATTTTTTAGAGGGGGAGGGGCAACCTGAATAAGGTTGATATTTGATCGATTAGTGAGATTTCCCCCACCCCCATCTCAGCGAAAATTCAATCCGCCGTCCCTGGCTCATGCTCCATCCGCTAGTATAGGATAGAGGACTGCCCAATCGGCACGTATGATCGGAAGTGGATTGTTATCCTTGGCAAAATATCATGTTGCAATTGAAAATTATTATACACATCTCACACCAAATGCTAATTATTCTTTGTTTTGCTAGCTAAGACATTGCATAATGTCAATGGTCTACTATTGATTACAGCTACCGATCAGATTTCAACTATGTTACATTTTTGAAAATTGACTAGATAAAGGATGGATATCTGTATCTTCAATGGATATGGATGCGGATTGGATTGGTCCATGCGAACATGTAATGGAATGGGATATGAAGATGTTAATTCGTGTTATGCTCTACTTGGCAGGATAGACAGACCAAGTCTGGCTTTGTCTGTCGATAGTTGTGCAATTGAGTTTGTTGCCAACCTCAGGAAAATAAAACAAGCAAAATAACCATAGGTAATCTCGTCGTCTCCAAGAAATAACAATAATGCCAGGCGGAAGTTCGTCTGCGCCACACGCTGCCATTCCATAACCGAAAGCATGATAATGTATGTGAAATATGAGACCCACGCGGCCAACGTTAACAAGCAGACATGAAATAATAATAACGTGAGAGAAAACAATTACCACCTGAAGCGATCTGATCAACTAAATCGGTCCACGGCTGACTGGGCATTATTTCACAGCTCCGCCAGTCTGCTGGCCACCATGGAGTGTCAGTACTGCTTGAGCCACGTATAACTGTGCCAAAGCTCGTACACTCCGACCTGCCGAAAGGCTTGACTGGCTGCTGGCTTCGCAGCTCCTTATTTTCCATTTTTGTGGGGCGACACCCGTCGCTCTTTTCGCTTTTTTGTTTCTAGGGGTGACACCTGTCACCCACGCGTTTTTCATCTCCATCGTACTTCCGTTCCCTGTGTTCCTGTGCGTTCTTCATCTTTATTTAAGTCACATTAGGTAGGTTTTTTTCCCCGCGATGGGGAAAAAACGAAAGAAGGACGCTGACCCATGCTCGCCAACGGACTCCGACTCTGAATTCCCGCCACTGACAACAAAAGACGACCATCGCGCGACCCCGGACTCGGCCCCTGATGCCCGTCTCATGATACCACCGTTGATGACCCGCGCCGGACTATTCCTTTGGATGACGCCATGGAAGCCCTTTGTGCCTCACCGAACCATGCTCGTCCCAAGACCACGACTTCGCTCGCAATCCGGACCATACCATCACTCTCCACGCCGCTGACCCATGCTCGAACAAGACCACGCCCTCCCAACCTGAACCAATCCAATCCGTCGAACCCTACCTCGACAGTGCTGGCTCTTACATAGTAGTCAAGCCTGTCGAGGAAACCATTTCCTTCCGCCGTATCAACGTTTTCTGGCCGACGAAAGAACTCCTCGCCATGTACTCCTCAGCCAATCCTGACATCGAAGCCCCTGCCAACGGAACCCTCGTCTTAAAAACCAAAACCCGTGGCCAGACCAAAGCCCTCCTCCGCACCACCACATTTTTTGGTAAATCCGTCACAATTTCTCTCCATTCCAACCGCAATACCACCAAGGGCACCATCTTCGCGCCGGAGCTCCGCTTCATGTTTAAGGAAGATATTAAGGCGGAGCTCAGGCCGGAGGGGATGACCCACGTCCGCCGCATCACTTCCTTTAAAGACGGCCAGAAACGTGATACGAGCCTCCTTGTCCTTACCTCCAACTCTACCACTCTTCCCAAGATCCTCCTCGCCGGATACCTACGATTCCAAGTCCGTGTCTTTATTCCCAATCCTCTCCGCTGTTTTAACTGTCAGCGCTTCGGTCATGGCAGCAAAACATGCCGCCAACCAGCCCGATGCCCCAAGTGCGGCGAGACACCTCATCCAGAATCCACCTGCTCCAAACCCGCCCACTCCCTCAACTGCAACACATCCGACCACCTCACCACTTCCAATATCTGTCCAGTCTGGCGACAGGAAAAGGGATTTGCGCCGTCAAAGCAACGACTGGGGTTTCATACCCCCAGGCCCGACGGTCTGTCGAGGCCACCTCCCCATCCACCAAGACGTACACACAGGCGACCAGCATTTCTCCCCCCACCCCTCGCGTCAACACCGCTACTACTTCAATTCAAACTGACATAATTCCCGGCTTAGCTCCACTAAAAAAACTTGCACCACTGACCACACCAACACAAACCACCCTGGCTCCCAACACACAGACCACTCCAGCTCCAAACAAACGAACCACTCCAGGGAGGAGTGACAGGCCCCGCAGTCACACTGCTGCGGGAGCAAATTATCGTTCCCCGTCAGCGGGACGCCGATCGAGCCCTGCATGTCCAGCGCCGGCCGGCACCCACGTGACACGACCAACTTCCAGCCGGCAAACATCCCCCGCGGCAGTGACCGGTCGCCGTGACCTTGCCAAGGTCACCGGCCGGCCGGACGGCTCTGGCAGGTCCACCGCCGCCGTCCGCACCCAACCCACATGTCCGCCATAATTACAACCCTGGCTCCGACATGTACCGAAAGGTGCCGACAAATATTAATTTTCACAAGTGTCCATATTTATACAATGGAACTGCCGTAGTTTGATTTCCAAATGGGCAGAAATGAAAGCCATTTTAGCATCTTAACTCCGATTCTCATCGCACATCAAGAAACCTGGTTTTTGCCTACCGATACATAAAATTTCAATCTTTTGAATTATTCGCTGTACCGCCACGACAAGGTCCGTGGATCACACCGCAGTGGCGGTACAGCCCTTTACATTAACAATGATTACACACATACACAAATTACACTTCATTAATCGTTACAAGCCGTAGCTTGTACATTACGTTTACATGGTCGAAATATAGATGTATGCTCGCTATACATTCCACCGTCTACAGACAACACAAGCATTTTGACACAATTAGAAAACCTCATCACAAATTTCAAAAACCCGTTCATCTTACTTGGCGATTTCAACGCTCATAGCCCAGCGTGGGATAACAAAATGTACACACCCAGACACTCGCGGACGCATTATTCAACACATTTTACACCGACACAATTTAGTAATACTTAACACTGGAGAGCCAACATTTTTCACCTGACACAACATAGAAACTGCAATAGATTTCACAATTTGCTCTCCAAATCTGGCCAACGATTTCGATTGGACCATAGACACAGACATTCATGACAGCGATCACTACCCCATCAAATTAATACCTACTTTTTCAACTGCTACTGATAGCACACCCAATTTTATCCCACGCTGGAAAATTTCAAAAGCCGATTGGACAACATTTCGGGAACTTTCTTATATTCAATACAACCACAACATTTCTCCCGTCGAAAACATCAACTCAATTACAGACACAGTTTTCGAAGCAGCATTCACTACAATTCCACTCACGAAACCTTTCACAAAACGAAAACTAGTACCTTGGTGATGTCTAGAAATTTCACACGCAATTGCGGTTAGAAAAAGAGCATTTAGGAAGTATTTACGACATCCCGATCAATAAAATTCAACCACCCGTAACCGTGAACGTGCGAGAACCCGCCGCATCATTCGCGATGCTAAGCGCCGTTCATGGTCCTCATATTTACAGCAGCTCACTTTTCAAACACCCTTAAGTAAAATATGGCAATTAATCCGACGTTTGTCCGGACGCTCCACATTTAAATCTCTACCGGCCCTCAAAATCCACAATTTCACCATTACAGACCCACAAACCATAGTAAATAACACAGCTGATACCATAGCCCATAATAGCTCCGATGAGAACTACCGACCTAATTTCTTACAAGATGCACAACACACTTTTCACACCAATCTCGACCTCTTTGATTCCGACAATACCGAGTACTACAATGCTTCTTTTCATCTTTCTGAACTGGAGAATACCATTTCCTCCGTCGGTAGCACTTCAGTAGTGCCTGACAAATTGCATTATTCCTTCTTTCGAAATTTATCTGACCACACCAAACAATGCATCTTAGACACATTTAATTCATTATGGTCAAATCACATCTTTCCTGAAGCATGGAAAAACCTATCATCATCCCTATTCCAAAACCCGGCAAAGACCATAGTAACCCAAGTAATTTTCGACCCATTGCACTCACCAGTTGTTTAGTAAAACTTTTTGAACGAATAGTTATTAAAAGACTGAGCTGGCACCTGGAAACAAATTCACTTCTATCTTCTTTTCAATGTGGTTTTCGGAGAAGACGCAGCACAATAGATCACCTTATTCGGTTAGAAACAGGCATTCGCCTAGGCTACGCAAAAACATGAACACACAATCGCAGCATTTTTAGACATAAGCAAAGCTTACGATATGGTTTTCAAACCCGCATTACTTTTCAAAATTCAGCAACTCGGTATAAAAGGACACTTAGCTCATTATTTAGTAGGTTTCTTATCCGGTACTCGTCCATTCTACATCAGGTGCCGGTCAGCCATCTCCGATCCACATATTCTTCAATATTGACAACCACAGGGAAGCTGCATTTCACCAGTTTTATTCAACCTCATCATTAACGATCTTTTCACCGACATGCATATTAAGGTATCATACTCTTTGTTTGCCGATGACAGCGCAATTTGGTGTTGGGAAAAAATACGAGCATTGTTTATTTCACCTACAAAACGCACTAGACAAAATATATCAATGGTTTCTGAAGAATGGTTCCATTTTTTCCGCTACAAAACCTGCAACCATGATATTTAGCAAATTATTTCCCCGTCCAATTCCAGAAACACCGCTTCACCTCGGAGACGATGATATAGGTACCTTTTGTAAATTCGTTTAAATTTCTTGGTATTATTTTTGACCGTAGGCTTTCAATACATAAACACATCAAACACATCCAGAACAAATGTTTTCCCCGACTGAATTTATTTCGATGCATCACTTCTTCATCACTTGGAGCCGACCGTCATACACTTCTACTACATTACAAATTTTTAGTTATACCCATAATTGAATATGGATCCGTAGTATATACCGATGCTAGCACAGCTTCCTTACACATTTTAGACACCATTCAAAATAAATTTATCCGTATCGCACTCGGTGCCATGACTACTTCACCAATCATTTATTTAGAAGCCGAGTCGGGAATTCCTCCACTAGCTCTCCGTAAAATGCAGCAAACACTTAGGTACGCCTCCAAAATTCAAGTTCACGCAAACCACGCCACACACGCGTCATTACAAATTCTCCCAAATTTACATCATGATTATTTAGGTCCAGCCGAAAAACGAACTGGTCTCACTATGGCTTCTCGAATCAAAACATTTTCTGAACAACTTCATTTCACTATTCCACGCATTACTTCCACGCATTTTTTAAATCTAACCACCACTCCAAAACCACAGCTTTGTCCAGAATATGCGAAACAAAAGTTCACAAATTTCGGTCTCGTTATTCTTGTTCCTTTTGTTTTTACTCACGGTTCTAAAGACGCCAACTTTACAGGAAATGCCATAGTCGCTGGAACATACAAAAAACAACATAGACTACCAGACGGAACATCAATTTTGTTCGCCGAATTACATGCTATCCTCATTGCCCTCCGTTACATTCGCAATCGTTTTCTCTGTCACCCCATGTGCAGCGTCGTCATTTGTTCGGACTCCAAATCTGTTTTACAATCTCTTTCGTCACTTTCTTTTTCACATCATTGCCATATTTATATTTATGAAACGTTAAGAACACTTCATCTGATGGGCGTGAAGGTCCGTTTCCTGTGGGTGCCCAGTCACTGCGGAATCACAGGGAACGAAAAAGCCGACACATTAGCAAAAGCATCATTACACCTCCAAAACATTACAGAAATTCCACCACATTTTGAAGGTTTCATCAAAAATCATCACAAAATCATCAATACAACAGAGCATTCGATATTTTTGGACACAAAATTGGACACAAAACACGAACCATACACAATTACATATCATCAAACCTGTCGTCGACATCTGAACCACATCATATAAAAAAACCGACACGAAGAAAAAGTCTTATCACGTTTACGCATCGGCAGGGGCGTCGATTTGTATCCTTTTGCGGGGGCCATGGCCCCGCCAATGCTGATCTTGGCCCCCCCAATGTTGATTTGGGCCCCCCCAATAACCCATGCTATTTTTATGCTGATAAAAAGCTAAAGGAAAAAAGAAGAAAAACACTGTGTTAGTACATAGAAAACTTAGTTGATGTTAACCAGCACATTTGGTACTGAAAAAGAACAGATTTGGATTAGATAGTGGACTGAGTATCCAACTTTTGCTACACAATTCAAAATTATGTGCAAAAAAACAACAAAATAGCTAGATTTCCCTCCACTGTGGAAGGAAAACTTACAGCATACAATGTTAAGATTCCATGATGATGCATTTTAAACCAGATTGTCTTTTTAAAAAATGTTAAGCCACAAAACAACAATTGGATTGTTGTACTGATGTTTGTACATGCCACCAATGGCAAAACCACATGCATATGAGCTTAAACAGGAAAAAATCCATTCTTAATTTCCAGTCATTGTCAAACTTGCATTGTCCAGTGAACACAATGACAATCGTCATTGAGATTGTGGATATGCAAACTATAATTATCTTCAGCAGCCCACCTATCACACCATCAGCTTGATATTTACCTAGGTACCTACCTACATGCCCAATGACAATGCATGCATTAAATATTGATATGGGGAAAAACGAGAGCCATGTGTGGACAAATCTGCCAGCTTGATACCATGACAGAGAAAAGTCAGCAAGAAGCTGCATGGCCACTGCATTATAATTGGTATTCCTAAAAGAATAAAAAAAAGAAAGCTGTGGCTCACATGACTTTTAAGCAAACCTTACAGTCATACACGACCAATGCTATACAGGAAATAGCCTTGACAAGACCAATGTCTCGTACGCCGCAAAAACACCATTATTAAACGCCGCAAAAATACCATTATTTTAAAAGGTACACCAAAGTTCTCGCATTCAACCTTGATGACGTCACAGGTTTTTATTCGTATATTGCAGAAATTGGAAGCATCAGGCAAGTTTCAATTTCATTGCACATGGGTGGGGGAGTGATTTTTTAGGCGTATCGGACCACAGAGGTCATTTGCGCCACCTTTGAAGCGAGTACGTTACATGTCTGACTATAAAAGCGGGTGTTTGCGATCAAGGTGCAGGCATGTGGACGTTTACGTAAAGGGAATTTTACGTTATAGTTTGCGTGATATTTTAGGCGCTGAAGGCGGGGCTAGGATGGGGACATCCCCCTAATGTCTAGATGGCAGGGGCGTCGATTTGTATCCTTTTGTGGGGGCCAGGGCCCCACCAATGTTGATCTTGGCCCCCCAATGTTGATTTGGGCCTCCCCAATAACATATGCTATTTTTATGCTGATAAAAAGTTGAACGAAAAAAGAAGGAAAACACCATGCTAGGTACATAGAAAATGTAGTTGATGTTAACCAGCACATTTTGTAATGAAAAAAAAAACAGATTTGGGTTAGATAGTGGACTGACTCTCCACCTTTTGCTACAAAATTCAAAATGGTGTGCACAAAAACCAATTGTCATTGTCAAACTTGCATACAATCCAGTCCCGTGAACAACAATCAGTTATCATTGAGAGTGTGGATATACAAACTATAATTAACCTCAACAGCCCACTCATCACACTATCAGCTTGATATTTACCTGGTACCTAGGCACCTAGGTACATGCTACAGAAAGACTTAGAAGAGCTTGTGAAGTGGTCCAAAAAATGGCAGATGAAATAAAATTTTGATAAGTGCAAAATCATGCATGTATGCAGGGGCGTCGATTTGTATCCTTTTGTGGGGGCTATGGCCCCACCAATGTTGATCTTGCCCCCCCAATGTTGATTTGGGCCCCCCCAATAACCTATGCTATTTTATGCTGATAAGAAAGCTAAAGGGAAAAAATGAAAAACCCCATGCTAAGTAGAAACATTGATGTTAACCAGCACATTTTGTACTGAATAGCAACAGATTTGGATTAGATAGTGGACTGACTCTCCACCTTTTGCTGAAAAATGTAAAATTGTGGGCAAAAACAAACAAAATAGCTGGAATTCCCTCCACTGTGGAAGTACAGCTTACATCTTTCTGGGTTGGTTGGTTGGTTATTTGGGTTTACGGCCGCATTGACTGCGTTGGTCATACAGCGCCCATACAACTTTTCTTGTTCCCACCTTAAAGCACAATAATACCCAAAAGTTTCCGAAAAAATTTACAACCATGTTCACAAAAAATTATAATTTTTTATTCAAAATCAGCTTAGGTTAGGTTAGGCTCGGTTAGGTTTCTTTTTTAAGGTTGAGAATTTTCAGAAAATAAATTAAGTGACATTTTAATTTGGTTGAATTTTTTGTTCTCAAGAGATAGGTTAGGGTAGGCTAGGTTAGGTTTTGTTGCATTAAAAAAAAACATTTATGTTTATGCTATGTTACCGAACTCAAAGCCTTTTTGGCATTATTTTGCTCACAACCTGAAAAGTAAGCACAGAAAATAAGTGGTTCCAATCATCTTAGTCACCTTCATAAACATGGTATTCTGCATATTTTTTTTTTTTAAGGGAAAAAAGAATACCTTAGACCGCAAGGTTACCAAATAATTTGCTATTTTTGGGGGAAACTTTTTTGGAATTTTTTTTTAAAGTTTTCCAACTTGAAAAACCTAAACTAACCTAACTTAACCAAACCTAACCCATTTGCTTGCTATATGGAGGCAAATGTGTGTACAAACTTGTCTTGTTACCACCTTAAACCACAATAATACCGATTTGGCTAGGTTAGGCTAGTTTAGTTGTTTACCTTGGAAAAATTGTTTAATCATTTTCAAAAATAAAATAAAATCGGAAATCTTCCTTCAAAAGCAGTTGACATTAGGTTCGGGTAAGTTGGGTTCGGTTGTTCAATTTATAAAATTTTCAGAATATATATTGCTTAATTTTTGTTTCTATTTTTTTCTCCAAAGCAGGGGTGTCGATTTGTATCGATAGACACTAGCGCGTATTAAATGTCACAAATCGTGATGGGCGTTCCTCAGAACATCCAAAATCGTAACATCCAAAGAAAAATTCCAGTTACAGAAATTCCAGCGCCTAAAGTCTAAATTTGAGGTTACCGTGACAAATGTGACGGAGGTAAGACATTTGTGGTGCAATTGCGCGCAGTGTTTAATCCGGAGGCCAATCTCATGTGACGTCGTACTGATTCGTTTTTTGTACTTCGCACATTCTGATGTATATGCGGATTGGTGTGATTTTAAATAGTGAATAAATAGCCTGCTGATATTTAATTCCCAAAGGAACAGTAGTTGAAGAAGTTGGCAGGTAAGCTTGAAAAAGTCGAGTCCATGCTTTTTTTCTGATTTGTGCTCAGGGTTTCCATGTTAATATCACATAACTACCACGTTTGTCTTCAAGAAGAGCTGTTTTTAGTTTACTTTTATTAATATTTTCATTCCACTGCTCTTAGTGCCCTTTCTGCCCAGGATTGGGGCACCTAGTGTTGCATTTCCGTCCAGGGGTTGGCACACCTTTTGGTAAATTTACAGCTTAAGGTAATTTCTGATTAATTTTTTTCCATGCAATGTTTAGGAATGTGATGAACATGATGTTACTGCTCATTTTGGTAAATTTGTGTTTTAAGGTGTTTTATGAATTCGTGGAATGTATCATTTCAATGCAATGTTTATGAATGTGACTCAGATGATGGGACCACTCATTTTCTATACAAATGCCTACATTTCAGGTTGTGAGCAAAATAACACCAACAAAAAGCTTTGAATTGGGTGACATAGGGTAAAGTATTTTTTTTAAATAAAAAAATGCAACATAACCTAACCTAACCTAGCTTAACCTCCCCTTGGAGAAAAACAAACCAAAACATCAAGTTGTAAAAATTTCAAGCAATGTATTTTTTTTACAATTAAAAGATGTAACCCAACTTAACTTAATCTAACATAAGCTGCCTTTAAAGAAAAAAGATCTATTTCTTTCAAATTTTGGAACAATTTTTGCAAAAAATGTCGAACTTAAACACTTAAACTAATCTAACATCACCAAACATAGCCCATTTGTTTGCTTTATGGAGGCAAATGTGTAATAACTTGCCTAGTTACCACCTTAAAGCACAATAATTCTGGTTAGATTAGGTTGGGTTAGGTTTTTTCATTTGCAAAATTTCAAGAAAATAAATTGCTATATATTTTTCCAATCTTGTTTTTGTAGTTGTTTTCTCCAAGGTCAGGTTAGGCTAGGTTACGTTAGGTTATGTTGAATTTGTAATGTATTTCTTTTAATTGCTATGTTACTAACTCCATGCCCATTTTTAATGTTATTTTGCTCACAACCAACCACAAGCATTTGCACAGAAACTGAGTAGTGCCATCAGCTTAGTGACATTCATAAACATTGCATTGGAAATTTAAATAAAAAATATTAATAAAACACATAAAAGCACAAATTTAATGTCCTTTCTTCTGCAAATGCATGCCTTTCAATTGGGAGTAAAAAATAACACCAAAAAAAGGGTGTGGAGAAAGGAAATATAGCATGCAAATAATGTTCAAGATGTATGATAACCTTACCTAACATAGCTCAACTTCCCATACAAGAAATTAATTGTTTTTAATTTAAATTTTCGAGGCATTTTCTCAAATATTTTCAACTTAAAAAACCTAACCTAAGCTAGCCTGAACCGTTTATTATTTTTTTGTAGAAAAATAATTAACAAAAATTATTTACCAACAAATGATTCTTTTTATAACTTACAACAAAAGCCTAACCTAACCTGACAAACCTAACCCCTTTGTATGCTTCATGGAGGTAAAATGTGTGTAAAACTTGTCTTGTGGTTACCTTAAACTGTGATAATACCTGGCTTTTTGGGTAATTTTTCAGCTCATGGTACTCTCTGACTTCTTTGAATTTCGTTTTTTAATGCAGTGTTTGTTAATGTGCTGAACATGATGTAACCGCTCATTTCCTCTGCAGATGCACACTTTTCAATTGTGAGGAAAAATAACATGGAAAAGGGGGCTTGGATTTGAGTAATATAGGATGAAAAATAATGTTTAGATAAAAAAACATGTAACATAACCTAACCTAACCTAGCCTAGACTTCCATGCAAGAAATGATTATTTTTATGCCCAATTCCCCCCCCCCAAAAAAAAAATTTGTTCTCAAACATTTTCAACTTAAAAAGTCTAACATAACCTAATCTAGCTTGAACCGTTTTTGAAGACTTTTTTATTTACTAACTTACAACAAAAGCCTAGCCTAACGCAACTAGGCAAAACCTAGCTCCTTTTGAATGATTCGTGGAGGTAAAATGGGTGTAAAACCTGTCTTGTGGTTACCTTAGACTGCAATAATATCTCTTTTTGTGCTACCTGGTGCACGTGATGAACCTCCATCTGCATGCTGCATGAGAGCATTGCACTTATTGCTTCATAAAGAACAATAACATGTTGAAAGTACTATATTTTCAGGAATGGAATCCTGTGCTGATAACATTTTCTGAGTTATAAATTTGCAGATTTTCAGATCTACATCATTTGTGTTAATAAATATGAGAAATTCATAGAAATGCATACACCGGTTTGTGGACAAGAAGTTATTCTGATGATTTCTGATGTATTGGAAAATGACAAATTTTCATGATGGAAGCAGGCAAAGTTAAAGTACTTATATCTCAATAAGTGGTCAGTTCACTAACAAGACAGCAAATTCACTCAAATAGCACTCAAAATGCCAGGCGGCCCACTCTTTTTGCAAGTTTAAAATCGATGACAGTGCTTTCTTGAATCATGTTTAAAGCACATGAAGGAAATGTATTGCTGACACTTGTTAGGAACTGATGTGTGTAATGTTAATTAAAATTTATAATGTCCTGATGTTTGTACACAAAATATAGCTCACTATTCTAAATAGCATGGGAAGTATGATGCCATATATCATGGCTAATTTATGGTCAAACTGTTATGCAGCAGATTCCCTGCATTGTTACTTAGTTATTTGGGCTTTAGGGCACAGACCATGTTGATCACATAGCTCCCTGCATTGTTGTTAACTGATATATCAGTATGTTTGCAAATTCACTTATGAGTGAATCCATACCATTCTCACTGGGGTATAAAAGCTACATTATAACATTGCTTCTACAATGCATATAACAGAAACCCATCTCCATTGTCCTACTTACTCAGGACACCATAGAAGTCAATGAAGCCCATGAAAACCATAGAAGTCAATGAAAATGTTACTTCATCCCCTATATTGTTAATGGAAACAAGTCTCTTGAACCATATGTTATGTCCTTCACAGTGTTGCTCCATCCACCTCCAACTCCAACCCTGACCAAACTTCAGGAACTCATCCATCTCCAAAGCAGTCTGTTGAAGAAGGTATGTATTGCAGCATAACTACTGTGACCGGAATTCCATGGTATCCATGTTGCCTTACAATCCATCCTTGCTGATCCATGTAGCAGATGTTTGACTTTCCTCAAACTGTCTGGATAACTGGGGAGTTGAAATCACATGTGAGTGATGAAACAGATGAACTATTCCTGGATTCTTATGTTGCATCATTGCATGGCACAGTGCCATACCGAATGGGGAGGGGGAATTGTGGGCAGTTTCCTCACCGCCCCCCCCTCCTGATAGGTTGTGGGGCCCCCAAGAATCCGCCGAGCTTAGGAAAAAAATGCGCTATGCTCCCTACAAATTTCACTCGGCCCACCAAAAATCGCACCGGGGCTCAGAAAAATCACTTGGGGGCCCCCAAACGTAGCGCAGGGGCCCCGATAATGACGCCTGGGCCTCAAAAGTTTGAACCTGGGCCCCTGAAAATCACGTTGGGGCCGCAAACAAGTCGTGCCGGGATTCAAGAAAATCACCACGGGGGCCACAAACGGTCGGGCCGGGGCCTCCTGAAAATCACGCCGAGACTGGGGTACTAAGAATTATCACCCGGGCCCCTGAAAATCACGCCAGAGGCCTGACAGGTCCCACCGGGGCTCTAAAAGTCTCGTTGAGATCACCCAACAAATGAAGCCGGGTAAATGAAAAACAGTCCGGACACGGAAAATCAATCTGGGATCTCAACAATAGCTCCAAAAGCCCACAAAACTTGTTGGGCCCCCACAAACGTGTCGTAGCCACCGCAAGGGATCCCAACAAGTGACGACGGGGCCCCAAAAAATCGCACTTAGACAAAAAAAATTCACGCCGCTTCTCTTGAAAATGTCACTGGGGCCAAAACGTCGTGCCGGAGCCCCACAAGTTGCAGCTGGCTTCCCAAGTACCAATATATACCCGGAATGTCACCTTGCGGACGGAAAAATTGCGTAAAAGATCCACAAAATAAGAAGTCGTCGGACGCCGGAAAAGAAACCTGTTTGGGCACCGGAAAAAACGCACCGAGAGCCAGAAGAATCGTACCGGGTTCCAAAAATAGCCTGCAGGGGGCTTATAAAAATAGATTTCACCACAAAAACCACAAGGAGACTCCATCGAATCGACCAGAGCACCGGAAAATTAAGAATGGGTCCCGAAAGATAATTATCCGAAGGGCCTTTCTACTCTCGATCGTGCGATCTGCGGAAAAAACACGTTGAGCAGCCGCAGTGGCGTACTAAAGGGAAAAATTCCCCTCCCTAACGCTAGGCACCAAGGAAATACTTTCACCCATCGTCATCACCGTTCAGGTCTGTTGTGCTCTGATGCTTCATCAATGTCGGTGTGTTTTAGCCTGCATCTGATCGCTGAAGTATTTTTATTTAAGCCGGTGTGTGTTTGTTGGTGTGTGGAGTGAGGAGGAGGGTAACAGTGACGGTGACGGTGACGGTGACGATAGATCCGAGCCCACTATATGGCACTGCAGTCGCATGCTATTACTCAGAGTTGTTATGTTGGTGAGTTCGAGTCTCACCTGTCGCTACTCTTCGCCCGCGACCAATCGGCTTGAGAGATTGGCAACGCTATATGACACAACGGTCGACGTGTCGTAGAACCAATACCCAACCAAGAGTTGTTAGGTTGACATGTACTGAACAGTGCTATTTTAATTATGTGACTTCACCAGTTATTGGACGATTTTCCCCGTTGGTGAGGATGCTTAATAAACATAAACATACACATCGTCGAATGAAAAATCAGAATTTCTGAGATCTGAAAATATAGTGGGCTAAATCCGATGAGTTTTTTTTTTTGGGGGGGGGGGGTCTAGTGCGTTGGCACTTCGGCCCCCCCAATGTTTTTAAAAAAATCGACACCCCTGCGCATCGGACATACTTTTCTTACACATCGATATATCTATATGGCTTCACCCGGACCTTCATGCCCATCATGCAACACCTATCTTACAGTTACACATATTCTTCTTCACCGTCAGAAGTTCCACGGCCCTCGAAAAATACTGCCGGACACCAGTCCGGCAGTATACACAAAATTGCCATATACACAATATACACCATTGCCATATACACAAAATTCCCTTTCTCTACCAACACTATTGGGGGATAATCATCCATTTCTCCTCAAACTACTTTTCATTTCTCCCCAACAAACCAACTTGCTCCAGGACTTATAAACTGACTTTTCCAGCACTATAATTTTTCTTTTTTCTCTTTCCACGGCACGAAATGGCCTCAGGAGGCCGAAGTGCCTAACCTAACAAAAGGTAACTGCTGGCCACCATAAGCATAGTGCCCAACTACCGATCCATCTACGGGCCACAACCAAAACTATGTACGGTCCACCAACAGGTGGCGCCGCTGCAGACAAACGGCGCCGATAGCGGGCACCATCATCCACCTGTGAGCCACATACCTCTCTCTTGTCTTGTCTGGAGACTTTTCGAAACGGGCATCTGGTAACAGGTTCGTTCTCGGGCGGGGACAGTGCAGTTGACTGCGACGGCTTGGTCGCCAGGCGTTGCGTGTGCGCCGAGGGTGACGTGCGGCTGTGGTCGGAGGTCTCTGAGACCTCCAGGCGACTGAGGCCACGCACGACAGACATTGTCGCAATGGAGCCGACATCGCTGCTGTGGCCAGCGGTGCTGCTGTTCCTGCTGCTGTTTCTGCTCTATAAGTACGGCACGCGTACACACGGCACGCTGGAGCGACTGGGAATCCCCGTCGTCAAGCCCTACCCGTTCGTTGGAAGCGTGCCGCGTCTGTGGAAGGTGGTCAGCACTCAGGAGGACGTCAAGAACGCCAGGCGCTACGGCAAGGTCTGGGGCCAGCACGAGGGTATGACTCCGCAGGTGTTCATAGCGGACGTGGAGATGGCAAAGAGGATTTTGATCAAGGACTTTGAGTACTTTATGGATCGACCAAACTTCCTAGACTTCGAGGTGGGTCGTGACATGATGGACGTGCTGAAGGGTGAGCGGTGGAAGGCAGTGAGGTCGATCCTGTCACCAACCCTCGCTTCTGGCGCAAAGCTGAAGGCGATGACACCCACCTTGCAACAGTGTACCGACGAAGCTCTTCAGCTGTTGGAAAATAAGATGCACCAAGATCCAATAATCCGTCTAAAAGACACCTTTTATGGACTGCTGGTGCTCGATTTTCTGGCCCAGTTTTTATTCGGCATGAAGGTTCCTGGCATTTACAATCCAAAGGACCCTTTTGTGAATGCTGCATCATCATTTGGTGGGATAGATGCGGAGTTCTCGGAATCAACAATTGCTAGCATTATGACATTCTTCCCAATCGTCTCCAATTGCGTCTTGGCTAGGATGTTTGTGCCGCCTCTGAAGTTCTTCATGGGCGTACTGCGCAAATCTGTGAAGGAACGGCGTGCAGGTGGCATGGACAGACCAGACCTGGTTGGAGCTCTGATGGACGCCATCGACAACAAATTCCCCACCAAGGAGTTCCGCGACCTCAACATCAGCGAAGATGTGCTGCTGATCCAAGGCGCCGAGATGCTGATGTCCGCTTACGACACCACAGGTGCCACGCTCATCCTGGCCACCTACTACCTGGTCAAGCACCCCGACGTCATGCAGCGGGTCATCGACGAGATCGCTGAAGTTGCCGAGCTCACGTACGAGTCAGTGCGTAAGCTTCCCCTGCTGGAGGCCGTGCTGCATGAAACTCTGCGCATGACACCTATCGTGCCGCGCCACGTTAGTCTGTGCGTGCACGACTGGGAATACAACGGCCTGCGCATCCCGGCTGGCACGTGGGTGATCATCCCGCTGTGGCCATACCACTACGACGAGACCGTGTTCCCCGAGCCGGAGCGGTTCGTGTGTCACAGACCTTCACCTTCGGATCCTGTATTCACACTCCCGCATGACACGACACGCCGCCGAGCCACCCCCGGCGGCCCGGGTCACGTGACCGGGTCACGTGACCCGGTCACGTGGCCCGGCGCATTAGCGCACGTGCCGAGGCAGCCCGGCGGCGGCCCAACAACAGACACCTAGGTCTGACACTTTCCCCTCTCATCCAAATTGCGAGGGTAATCGCAATTGAACACAAAAAAACGGGTTTCAGCTCAGTATATACACCGCGTTTGAAGCAAATAACGCTGAACGGCTACCCTGACCTGAACGGCTATGTCGGCTATGTCGGCGCTGAACGGCTATGTCGCCGTACCAAGTAAGTACCATGTATCTTCTGTACAAACGTCAAGTCTGGCACTGAACAAGTGATACCCGCGGCCGCAATGCGCAACAATACTCGCACCTTGCACTGAAAACGTGAAACGTGTCACACAATTACACATCACGATCGCGCACAACTTTTACATTTTTCACATGGGTGCGTCGAAGTTTTCCACCTTTTTCAACAAAATCTAAGTGCCGTCGACCTCGTAGGGCGACTACAACATAAGGTCCTATCCAAGAATAATCCAACTTGGATCGAGCGGAAAAGTTCCTGTACAACAACCTGTCACCGACTTTGATCGCTGGCTCTGCAACTCTGTGCCGCCTGTCATACTGTAGTTTGTATCGGCCAGCGCTCTGGGCGCGCTGCTGCTGCGCCTGTTGAAACACATTGGATAGGAGACGGAGCTTCTCGTGAACATAATCGTGTGAGTATTGGTTCCGGGGGGCAGCTGCTAGTTTCGACAATGGGGTGTGGGGGTGCGGAGAAAATAAATGAAGAATGGAGAAAAACCGGTCGAATCGGATACTTCATTGTTCAGCGAGAAAACTATACCGGGTAGCTTCTGCACCCAGTCAGTGCCCCTGGAGTCTGACATCGCCCGTAGGCGGCGTTTAATGTCAAAGTGTTTTCTTTCGACCTTGCCGACGGCTTCGTGGTGATACCCCACGCTCGCCCGCGTCTGAACACCGAAATGCTCGCAAAGCGCCGTGACCTGGGCATTTTTCACGAGGTTTGAGCCCGCATCGCTCTCGAGGTTTTCTGGGGCACCATAGGTCAAAAAGTGGGCGCTTAACACTTCGACTTCTTCTGCGTTACCTGTGTCAAGCGGGTAGCAAGACAGAAACCCTGAAAATTTGTCAACACACGTAAGCACCAGTGACCTATTCGTCACCTTACTTCTTGGCATATTTACAATGTCAATTACGAGCGTCTCGTTAGGCCAGTTTGCCGGCTGAGGCAGCAGGGGAACATTGCGGATACGAGTACTTTTTCTCTGTTCGCATCTTTCGCAGGTATGGACGTAGTCTTCGCATCCTGCCTTTATGCCCGGGTACCAAGCGTGCCGACTGATCAGCTCGTACATTTTCTCAGGGCCACCATGGGCGTGGTGTGTGGTGTCGTGGTGAGCATGAAACAGCTCATATCGTTTTGCCAAGGGCCAGACCACCTGCTCGGGGCCCGCCGACCCTGCCGGCGTTCGGCGCACAATCCCGTCTCTTAGTTTGAAATGTTCCGACGGCTCACGTTTCAGACAGGGAGGGGCGAAACGTGGCCACTTTCCATGATTCAAGCGATGTGCTATGGCTCTACAATTCCTGTCGTGCCGCTGGTACCAGCGCAGGGTATCTGGCTTGAGAGGAACCAGTGAAACAGCGGAAACCTCCCGAGCCCTCTCGCTAGCGACTTCACAACCGTTAGACTTCGGTGTCGAATTTGTACGTACAGATTCCGGGTACAAATCCGTCCCCCGTACCGGGGTAGCATCGGCGCGTCGGCCGTGCGTCGTCCGTGCACTGTCCGTGCATTGTTGCTGAGTTTCGCCACCAGGGTCAGGGGCGGCGCGACCGTCCGCACGCTCTGTAGTCGGCGGATCCGACTGACCCGCGCCCGGTCTCACCGGTCCGCTGTCGCCGGACGTGTCAGGGACTGTCTCCTGTCCCCGTGCCATATCACAACCATGTGATGGTTCGTCGGCCGACCGGGCCGCATCGCTGATCTCCTGTTCCTGGTCCGTGTGTATGCGAGACAGCATATCTACGTGCTGCATGTGGCTAGCCTTTCGGTGCTCGGTATTATACCTGAACTGGCTGATGAAGGCTCGCCACAGAGGTCAAAAAAGTCATCGTTCTGCCGTTTACTCCGGTGACACAATTGCTAACTGAAAGAGGCCCAGAGGAGACACAAAAGCCAGTGCTGGCACTGTTAATATACCTACCTATGCACCTACTCTCATTCTCTCGCCTCACTCAGAAAGCACTTATAAAAGTGATAAAAATGAGCAAAACAAGTAAAAAAAACAAAAGAAACTTGTGCCCCTTGTCCTTTTTGTCGCCTGAATGTTGGCGGAAATTAGGACAAGGATCTTGGCGAACGTTACGCTTACCGTCCAAACCGACGCGCCATTGCGTTAGCATGCGGCGTCTCCCGGACCGCCGGTGTCTCACCGGTGACAAAATGAGACACTCAGGAATGTTGTCGAATTTTGGTCGTGAGCTTGGCAAATGTGCTGCTGGCCCAAATTTGGTAGCGCCGGCGGAGATGGAAGCTCTCTTCTGAGCCAATGAGAATCGAGCGCATTGGGTGCTTGAGTTTTGCTTCGAAGGACGCGTTCTGTTTGGTCTCGTCTGTCTCGTCACGGTAACAGTTGCCTATCAAGTTCCTGCAACAGATACCTACCTAGGTGGTAGTAGGTGATTAAACTATCCGTTCAGGAGCCGATTTTTGCAGAGATATAATCCTGAGAGAAGACTAGGCATGCCAAATATGCCTGGATCTACTGGCGTGGGCTCAGATCCAGATGAGCCTTGACAAGAAAGCATGGGGATAAAAAAAGTCAGCAAAGATAGCAAGGCCTTCAACTTCAAACTGACTCTCAAGGCAGATTGTGCAGTGTGGTGAAAAATCCAAGGATGGTGGTGTGTGTAAATTCAGTGGTGAAAGAAGAAACCTGAAGCGACACTGTGTATCAAAGCATCCATGGGCTAAAGGGCCATATCAAATCCGCAATGATTCATTCGGTGTTGGAGGAAGGTGGAGACAGGCATGGAAAATTGGAGGTGAGTCTGGTAAATAAGGTTAAAGGATTTGTACCTTCAGTTCAGTTATACAAATGTGCTAGTACTGGATCTACCAGGCCAAATTCTGGTAGGAAATTGCCCTGAGCTCTCACCAAGTTGGTAGGTAGAGCCATTGTATTTATCGGCTTGTATTACCTTTACACAAAAAATGGTTTCTTCATTAAGAAAACCTTCTTTTCTGCATTTATTTATTTTGCAATGATGAAACAATTTTTCGAACAAACCTAAAAACAATAATTAAATGATGTTGGAAGGAATATCTAAAAAATTATCATATCAAGATCTTCAGATCAAGGCTTCAGAAGCCCCCCTGAAGTGTGTTTTGTGTGCCATTGCCAAATTCTGAGAGCTATTGAGCTGGAACTTTCTAAATTTCCCTAAATATTCATTGTACACATTTTGAGACCCTTTTGAAAATTTTGGTTGTACCGAAGAAGTGTCCAGGCAGTCATTTTGGGGGACATGTTGGTGCATTTCTCCCTTATTCATCCCCCTGAAATGCCTATGATTTTTGGGTATGAACAACAGCTTAATGTATGTGAAAGGTCATTCTGCATCGAATGACATTTTCCCCATCAATTTTTCTTTTTAAAATAAATAATTATTTTTTATACTTGGCATGCCTAACGTTAGGTTGTAGGAGCTGACAAGAAAGTGACAGTGCCAAGGAGTTTTCAACCTCATGTTCGCGACCCCCCCCCTCCATTTTTAGCAAAAATATCACCGGATTAGGCCTGTTTGTACCCTGGTATGCATCTCACGGTACGAACAATTCTGCTATGATCAACTTTAGCTGATATAGATGGTGCAGCATGTAAAATAAGGAGGGGGGGGGGGGGCTGCC
Source organism: Ashinkailepas kermadecensis (assembly GCA_034440615.1). Lineage (NCBI taxonomy): Eukaryota > Metazoa > Arthropoda > Thecostraca > Neolepadidae > Ashinkailepas > Ashinkailepas kermadecensis. The sequence continues at coordinate 59,451 of JAOTOM010002481.1, forward strand.
TGTGCAGTAGGCACCCACGGTACCCCGCCTCCCTACGCCCATCGACGAACAAAAACTCAGATGCACGCCTGTTTTCCACGAAATGGTTACTGGCTGCCACTGGGGAATGGAGCCTTCCTTGTGGGTTTGACGGAAAAAAATGAGACACATTTGAGTTCCTGAAATTGTCCGGTGACACAACGGATACTTTTTTTTACCTCTGGCTCGCCATCTCACCAGCCTCGGGTTCATCTGATCGCGATTCTGTAGGAATTGCAATGCGCTTCTACAGTCACAGACCCACGTGAATTCCACATCGGCTAGGTACTTGTAGAATTTCTTCAGGCCTTGTAAAAAGCTGTACAGCTCCAGTTCATAGATCGTCCATTTGTGCTGCGCCTTACTGTATCTGTTGCCGCTGTAGGCTATGACACGCTCAGCACCGTCCTGTATTTGACTCAAAATTTGACCGCCCCCACTGCTGCTACTGTCAGTGTAGAGGATGAACGGGCAGTCTCGGCGTGGATAGCTCAGCACCCGGCTGCTGATCACCTCCGCCTTCAGAGCGACGAAACTGGCGTCCAGGTCGTCGCTCCAGTAGTACTTCTCTGAGTTGCAGAGTCTGACCAGAGGCTCTGCGACGGTGCTGAAGGAGGGGATGAACTTTCGGTACCAGGATAAAAACCCTAGGATCCTTTTAGCCTCCCGGATGGTTCTGGGCGGGGACAGGTTTTCCACAATTTCGATACGGTCGGTATCTATTGTAACGGCATCAGGGGTGATGCGGTGGCCGAGGTACGTTAGCTCGGTTTGAAAGAGCTTGCATTTACTAGGCGAAACCTTTATCCCCGCTTCACTCAGCCTCTGGAACACTGTGTGGAGAAGCTGGAAGTGCTCATCAGCACTGTCCGATATACATAGGATGTCGTCGGCGTATACTCGCACTTGCAGGAGGTCGCCAAGTATTTCTCTCATGGCCACATGGAGAAAATACGATGACTGCGAGCATCCCATGGGCATACGGGCGGGGTAGTATGTTTTTCCGAGCGTGTGGAAAGCACATATCTTGCTCGATTCCTTAGTTAGACGCAGGTTCCAAAATGCATGTTTGATATCCAGCGAGGACGCAACCTTCCACCCGCCCAGGGATAAAATAAAGTCGTCTATGCTGGGGAACACAAATGCTTTCGGTAACAGCAACTTGTTCAGTGCGCGCATGTCCTGGGTGATTCTAAATTCGCCGGATTCCTTAGCCAAGAGAATCAAAGGCGAATTCCACGGCGAGGGAGGGCCTTCCTCGACGACGCCACAGCTCTGCAACTCGTCCAGCTGCGCCTGCAGTTGAGGTTCACGCGCCCAGGGGATCGGGTAGGGTCTGGTGAACACTGGTCGCGCTCCTGGCTGCAGCTCGAGATCGACTGCTTCGCCGCGGTACATACCGATATCCGCGTAACCTCGCGAAAACGCCTCAGGGAAAGAGGCGATTAGGTCAGCCAGCTTGTCTCGCTGTGGGCCAGAGATAGCCTCCCCCACCTCGAAACTGGCAAGAGTCTCGTCAGTCGTCAGGCCAACAAATTTACCGTCGTCAGCTGACACGGCGCTTACCTGGGCCTTTGCGTCACAGGGCCCGCCTGGACTGGGGTTGGGTTTATACGGCTGAATGTTCTCAACGCGTTCAGCGTACCCTATCACGCTGCGCCTATGCAGCGTCACGGTGCGATCAGAACGATTACGCACGTACAGCGGAATCTCCGTCTCCGAGAAAGGCTTCAACAGAGAATCGCAAATCTCGAGATTATTGGAACGCTGGCCGATCAGCAAATATTCCGATTCGCATGAAAGTTTCTGATCAACCTTTATAGCCAGGCAAACAGCCGTATGTGGCGGGACAGAGACAGGTTTTTTGATTCTCAGCTTTAGCTTAACCTCGTGCGTCGGAGAACAATCAATCGCGGCCTTGTGTGCCGATAAAAAGTCCCATCCCAAGACAGCATCATGAATCAAATCTTCTACAACGACAAACTCACTTTCAAGTTCCCAGTGATCTTCCCCGGACAACGCAACCTTATGTTTACACGTGCCCAGAGCTTTCAAAGCATGCCCAGAGGCGGAAACAAGACGGGCAGGCGGCTTCAATGGCGAGTTCGGAGCAATGATGCCAAAAACATGGCTGTCTATCATACTCAGTTGGCTACCACTGTCTATTAAGGCATCACTTACCGCAAATCCATTGATTGCAACCAAGGGCGTCGCCACCGGGGGGGGCAGGGGGGCAGTCGCCCCCCCTGCCGTGAAACAGGGGGGGCGGCGCCCCCCCTGAAATTTGAGGAGGCCCCTATCCGCAAATGCACAGCAAAAAAGGTGAGCAAGGAGACCGACGGGACAGAATATCATGCTGTCAATGAGGCCTCAAAACTGACGAGGCCACCAGGAAATATAATCAGGTCTCTATAAGAGACGTAGAACAGAGATTGGGAGGAGGCCCCCAGGACGAAAAGGAGGCCCCATGACGAAAAGGAGGCCCCCATGACGAAAAGGAGGCCTCGAGACGTAGAACAGAGATTGGGAGGAGGCCCCCAGGACGAAAATGAGGCCCCCGGGACGAAAAGGAGGCCCCCAGGACGAAAAAGAGGCCCCAAGACGTAGAAAAGAGATTGGGAGGAGGCCCCCATGACGAAAAGGAGGCCTCAAGACGTAGAACAGAGATTGGGAGGAGGCCCCCAGGACGAAAAGGAGGCCCCCCGGGACGAAAAGGAGACCCCATGACGAAAAGGATGCACCCAAGGACGAAAAGGAGGCCCCAAGACGTAGAACAGAGATTGGAAGGAAGCCCCCAGGACGAAAAGGAGGCCCCCAGGACGAAAAGGAGGCCCCCAGGACGAAAAGGAGGCCCCCAGGACGAAAAGGATGCCCCTAAGACGTAGAACAGAGATTGTGAGGTGGCCCCCAGGACGAAAAGGAGGCCCCCAGGACGAAAAGGATTCCCCAGGACGAAAAGGAGGCCACAGGACGAAAAGGAGGCCCCCTAAGACGTAGAACAGAGATTGTGAGGTGGCCCCCAGGACGAAAAGGAGGCCCCCAGGACGAAAAGGACGCCCCATAGCGCAAGGATGCCCCAAGACGTAGAACAGAGATTGGGAGGAGGCCCCAGGACCAAAAGGAGGCCCCAGGACGAAAAGGAGGCCCCTAGAACGAAAAGGATGCACTCAAGGACGAACAGGACGTGGGACTAGATGTAGAACAGAGAACAGAGATAGGAAGGTAGCCCCCAGGACGAAAAGGAGGCCCCCAGGACGAAAAGGAAGCTCCCAGGACGAAAAGGAGGCCCCCAGGACGAAAGACACCGTCCATGCGCCCCTACACTCCAACAATCAACCATCCAACCCCAGGACGAAAAGGATGCCCCAAAGACGTAGAACAGAGATTGGGATGAGGTCCCCAGGACGAAAAGGAGGCCCCCAGGACGAAAAGGAGGCCCCCAGGACGAAAAGAAGGCCCCCAGGACGAAAAGGAGGCCCCCAGGACGAAAAGGAGGACCCTAAGACGTAGAACAGAGATTGTGAGGTGGCCCCCAGGACGAAAAGGAGGCCCCCAGGACGAAAAGGAGGCCACCAGGACGAAAAGGAGGCCCCCAGGACGAAAAGGAGGCCCCCAGGACGAAAAGGGTGCCCCATAACGCAAGGATGCCCCAAGACGTAGAACAGAGATTGGGAGGTGGCCCCCAGGACTAAAAGGAGGCCCCAGGACGAAAAGGAGGCCCCTAGAACGAAAAGGATGCACCCAAGGACGAAAAGGACGTAGGACTAGACGTAGAACAGAGAACAGAGATAGGAAGGTAGCCCCCAGGACGAAAAGGAGGCCCCAGGACGAAAAGGAGACCCAGCACGAAAAGGAGGCCCTCAGGACGGAAAGGATGCAACCGAGACGGGCAAGAAGCCACCGAGGTTAGACGAAAAGGCTTCCGATGGGTGGCAGGATATTCTTAAGTTGGAAAATGAGGCCCCCAAGACGGAAGAGGATGCCCCTGCAATATAAAATTAAGACCTGATAGGGCAGACTTCTCCGGACGTAATAGGGGCCCCAAGACGGGTAAGAAGGTTTCCGCAGGAATGAGAGAAGGCCACCGAGACCAGCCAGATGAGGCCCATATTTTGGAAGAGGAGGAACCTGGAAGAGAAGATCTAGGACTAGGACGCAAAAGCACCCTGCTAAGAGGATAATGAGGCTCCAGACACAGATAAGGAGGCCCCCATGACGTGAGAGGAGGCCCCTAATTTGAAAAAGGAGTCACCTAGGAGAGGGTAGGAGTCCCCAGAAATCAAGAGATTGTCAAAAATGGCACGGAGGCAACCAGGAATGCAAAAGAGGCTCCAACACCGGAAAGGAGGCCCCAGAATATGAGAGGAGGCCTTAAGACGGAACACGAAGGAAGATATGAGATGAGGTTTCGGAGACGCAAAAGCAGGCCCCAAACGGGTGAGGTTCCACCGAGATAGAAAAGGATGATCCAGAGACGTGGCAGTAGGCACCTAATTCGGAAGAGAACGACACAAGATTGGAAACGAGACCCCATGATGAACGAGGAGGCCCCTAAAATAGGAGAGAAAGGCCATTGGATAAGAGAGATGGCTCCCAAGCGGAAAAGAAGGCTCGAAGACGGCTAAGAAGGTCCCCGGGAAATAACAAGGCCACTAAGATAGGAAAGGTTGCCAGTAATTTAGCAGAGGCGGCGCCTGGGAGAGAAGAGGAGTCCACCAGGAGATAAGAGACCACCCCTAAGATGGGTAAAGATCGAATCCAGAGCGCAGAGCAGAAGAACGCAGAGCAGGAGGCCCCCAAGACGTGAGAAGAGGCCCCTAATTTGAAAAAGAAGGCCTCTAGAAGAGAAATGAGGCACCTGCCGGACTCGGGAAGGAGTAGGTCTCTAGGACCAAATGAGGTACCGAAGACCGGAAAGAGTTCCCAGGAAATGAGAGGAGGCCCTTAAGATGTGATTAAGATTAAGAGAGGAGGCCCTTAAGATTAAGATACAAGTGATAGCAGGTATGGAAGGAGGTGAGGTTTCCAAAATTGAAGATCCTCAAGGATAAGGCTAAGGCTTTGCTAGGATAAAGGAGGAGGCACACGAGGCGTGGCAAGAGGCCCCTAATTTGGCAGAAAATGCCCCTCGAAGATGAAAGGAAGCTCCATGCCATGTTAAAGGGGCCCCAGAATGCAAGAGGAGGCCCTCCAAGACGGGAGAGGAGGACCATTGAATATGGAGGAGGGTAGGACACACAAGGAGACATCGAAAACCGGTAAAAAGGCTCTAGAAAATGAGACGACGCGACAGGAGGCATATAATTTGCAAGAAGAACCCCTAAGAAATAGTAAGAGTCGAGTCTGGGTATTTTAAAATCACGATATGGGCCCCAAAAGATCCGGCCGGGGCCCCCGCAAATTACGCTGAGCCTGGGGTACCAAAAATTCACGCGCGGACCACGAAAATCATGCCAGGGGCACGACAGGTCGTACCGTGCCCCAACAGTCTCATTGGGACCAAAACAAATGAAGCCGGAGCAACGAAGAACAATCTGGACATGAATAATCACTCTGGGGGCCCAACAATGACGCCAAAAGCATCCAAAACGCATTGGACCCCAACAAGTGTCGAGGCTGCTATAGCTCGCGCCAGGGATCCAAGAAAATGACGTCGGGGCCCAAAAGATCACATTGGACCCAAAAAAGTCGCGTCGCAGCCCTTGAAAATCACACTGGAGGCCCAGAAGGTCGCGCCGGGGCCGCAAAAGTTGCAGCTGCCCCCAAAATCAATTTTAACCGGAATGTCACTCTGGGACGGAAAAAAAACTCCTTCAGTGGCCGCAGTGCTATATCAAAGGGGCAAATGCCCCCTCCATCCTGAGAGGGATAAGCTCCCAAGAATTGTGTCGGGGCCTCAAAAATCGCGCTAGGGCCACCAAAATTCGCGTCGGTCCACCAGAATTCGCGTATGGGTCTCCAAATAAATACGGCGAGCCCCGGAAAACTCGCTCCGAGGCCCGAAAAATTGCGACAGGAACCGCCAAAATCGCGTTGGGGCCACAGCTAAATACAACGCATCGCACAAACCCGAACCGGGCCCCCCAAATATCGCGCATGGGACCCACAATTCCCATCGGTAGTCCCGTCCAGGCTCTACAAAATTGCTGTCTAGGGCCACACGTAAGCACAGTGTGACCACAAACACAAACACAAATCAAGCTGGAGCCCTCCAAAATAAGGATGGATTCCAACAACTAAATGCCCAGGTAAAAAAAAATGGCTCTTGAGCACCGAACATATTATCAGATGCCTTCACAAATTGCGTACGGCACCGAAAAACAAACCGGATCTCGAACAATCGAGGTGGGATACAAAAACATGGCGTCAAATGCTCGAGAAATCAGGCCGGGATTCGGACTTTAAAAAAACAAATCAGAAAAGTTTCACAAAATCGTATGGAGCCCAGAAAACTGGGGTTGGGTCTCCGGAACCACGCGCCTGGGTGCGACAAGCCACTCTGGGGCCTAGAAACATCGTACCGAAGCCCCAAAATTGTACTTGGGCCCCACAAGTGTGCGTCAGAAGCCCAAAATAAACACATCGGGACCCTAAGGGCACAACGGGGGCCGAAAATACAACTGACCCTCCAAAGCGCACAGTCTCACAAAAAGCGACAGGGCCTTAACACAAGCGTTGCAGCCATAATTATACATACCGGGAGGTCTAAAATATACACCGAAAGCTCTCAAGGCATACAGGGGTCATGATATCGCACAATAGCCTGAAAAGGTGGCTGGGGCCGCAAAAGGCAACATGGTTCCAAAACAAACAAAAAGACCGGCGCTAAATAAACACATCGGGATCTTCGAAAACGCCCTGACATGTCAAAATCCTCGGTGTACAAAAATTCAACAAACCCTAAAACGAGCAGGGGGTTCGAAGATGCTTTAGGCCCCTAACAAAAATGGATTGGAGCCATAATACACAGCCATAGACCAAGAAAGACGAAACGGGTAAAAAAAAAGCCGAGGCTTGGCCTCGGTTCGGTATGCAATCTGGGAGGATAGCAGCAAAGATATGAAGTGCATCAAAGCGCAGCGGAAACCGCATTTCATAGCTACCAGAAAATGTGGGAAGTAGGAAACTAATGATCGAATTTAATCAATCGACTTTTCGAAGCGAACGCCCAGGCGAATCATTCCATCACGCCAAATATGGTGCAAGTCTACCATGTGGCAGCAATTAGCAAAACGCAGAAGGCCTAACAGAAACCATAGCATCGCACGAAGTGTGGCGAATGCACCGAATACGAAAAATGGGTGTGCAAGCGCACTCACGTTGCCGTCGTGGCGACCGGGTGCTATGAACTGCAATGCTTGAAATTGTAAAATTTTGTATTTTAAAGTGGTGTGTAATACATTTTACTTTGAAGTTATGGGCCTAATACATCTTCTAAACCCTGCTCGTGTTAGGGCTTTGTTGCGTTTTTTTGTGCACCGAGTATTTTTTACGTGTCGGGGCATTTTCGAAGATCCCAATGTGTTTATTTAGCTCCCGGTCGTTTTGTACGTTTTCGAACCATGTTGCCTTTCGTGGCCCCAGCCTCTTTTCCAGGCCCTTGTGCGTTCTCATGGCCCCTGTGCGCCTTGCGAGTTTGCAGTGTACTTTTCTTAGAGCTCCCGGTATGTTTATTTAGGGCTGCAACGCATGTTTTAAGGCCCTATCGCTTTTTGGGAGACTTTTGTGCGCTTTGGAAGGTTAGTTGTACTTTCTGGCAACGTTGTACTCTTAGGGTCCCGCTGTGTATATTTGGGGCTTCTGACACACATTTGTGGGGCCCCAGTATGATTTTGGGGCTTCGGTGCGATTTTTTCTGGGTCCCAGCGCGACTTATCGCGCCCAGGCACGTGGTTCCGGAGACCCAACGCCAGCTTTCTGGGCTCAACGCGATTTTTGTAGATCTTTTCTGTTTTTTTATAAAAAGTCCGAATCCCAGCCTGATTTTTCGAACCTCTGACGCCATGTATCCCACCTCGATTTTTCGAGATCCGGTATGCTTTTCGGAGTCATACGCAATTTTTGAAGGCATCTTGAAAAAAATGTTCGGTGCAACAGAGCCATTTTCCTGACCCTTTATTTGCTGGAATCTCTCCTTTTTTGGAGGGCTCCAGCTTGATTTTTTGGGATACCGATCCGGGTTTGTGGTATAGGTGTAATTTCAGCAGTGTGAGGTAACTTATCAAGGGATACCAAAATAAAATCTTAGAACTGAGTGGTGGAGTTAGGGTTGAAATCCGACCAATCAGAAACCATAGTGGTAGATTAGGACCCTCCACAGGACAATTTAGCTGATGACTAATTATATTATGTCGAAATGTACCCTTTGACAAAATAGCGGTCGAATACAAGGACTTTTTAATGGGCGTATGTGCCCTCCCCCCCCCCTTGCAAATCCGTTTGCCCCCTCCTGCTTAACGCAAATATAGGTACTCCACTGGTCCCTCAATAATTTTCCGAAACATACGCCCATGGGGAAAAGCCAACATTGAGGAGACAAATTACCCCTCATAAGCATGCAATACAACATCCATGCCCCATATGAAATGGGACGAATGATGTTTTTAAATGCATTTTCTTCCAACAAACTTCTTTTCTGTTATTACAGCCTGCATGCGATGCGCCCCTAAACCAAAATAACTAACTAACTAACTAACAGCCTGCATGATTAGAGCTTCCCAACTTCCATACCTTCTCAACGTCATTTACAAAATGGTACAGCACAGCGAAAACGATGGGCGTGACGGCGTGGAATTTGAAGGCTTGGAATATGTATGTACTGACATTGTTGCATTGTTGCATTGTCATTTATGCATTGTTCAGTGTTCAATGCTTGTTCTTGCCGTGAATTTATTCGCTGAGGATATATTTTAGCTCGTGTGACAGTTGCCTTGCAGCCAGCACCAAATGTTATAAAAACAAACAAATTCCTAAGATGACGCTAAAAAACTAATGCAATCCACTTCTCGTTGTCACCTTTACCAAATTGTCGTCCTTGGACTGAGAAATGGTCGTTCAAGCTTTGCTGATGACATCAAGCTGATGGGAATAAATAACGGTAGTGATGAATCTAGCTATATTCAGTTAGACTTGGAGGACTTAAAAGTGGGTTGATCAATGGCAGATATCTGTAAGATATGCTTAGCACCAGCCCCGCCAGCTCGCTGCAATCTAGAGGCCAGCGGGAAGATTCGAGAAAGCATTGAGACGATGGTTTGTTTTGGCACTTATGCATTTATCGAAATATTACTTATTTATACCCTGGTATGGCCCAGTTTTCAGCCAAAATAATTAGTGCTATTGCGTTTTGAGTAAATGATGCACCATGCCAAGAACAAACAAAAACCAATATGAAATGATGTTCCCCATCCTCGAACCATAGTATTAGAGCCTAAAAACAATATGAACCCTAACACAATGGAGGCCCCCTTTCGGGTAACAGGAGGCCCCCTTTCGACCTTGCCCCCCCTGGAAGAATTTCGTGGCGACGCCACTGATTGCAACCCGAGCTATGGGAAGGTTCACCAACCTTCCGCCAGCCTGCCCCCTTGTCCGTTTGGGCAGTGCCTCTTGAGGTGGCCGAAGCCGCGACAAGCCCAGCACTGGATGGCCTGCCGTCCACTCGTCTGCCGGTCCGGACTGCGCGATTGGCCGCGGTCGGCTGTTCTCAGCTCAGGCCGGCCGGCCGTGCCCGCATCGCTCTCCCGCGCCCGTGCCGGCACCGGTGAGCCGCCACGCTGCTCCCGGCCTCTGCTGGCCTCCCATGCTCTACCCCCAGCATGAGCCGCGCCGGCAGCGCCACTCCGCGGCGCAGCCGGAGAACTACGGCGCCAGCTCTCCCGTCCTGCGCCGTGCGCACCTGCGCCGGCCGCTCTGCCCGCGGCCCTGGTGCAGTCTCCGTCCGTGGCACGGCGCCACGGAGGAGATGAAGATCTCTGTGGCGTTCGGATTGGGTGTGGAGACTCAGCAGAGATCCCAGCATACTCTGCCCAGGTGACTGTGTGCTCACGTTCGTTGACGGATGACGCTATGCCGCAGAGTTCGGCCAGTTGTTCCTCCCGAGTTAACTCCTCGACTGCAGACTCGAAAGTAGACGCCCCTTGACGCGAAAGGAGACGCTTTTCCTCCGCCGATAAGCCGACCAAGAAGTGCCGGTAGAGAGCCGCTTGGTGTGATGGAAGACAAATCTTCTTGACGCCCTCCTTGGCATCAACAAATTCGGGGCAGGCTTGGCGCACTAGTTTCTTGATGAGAAGTGAGTAGTCCAGGACAGACATGTCGCCTTTCCTTACTGTCGATAGTTGATTAGCGGCCAATTCCGGTTGCTCGGACCCGAATGCTGTGCTGAGCAACGCAGCTACATTACTCTCATCATCGGCATTTTCGACGAGTTCAAGGGCCAGCCCACGGCATCTCGTCAGCATAATGCCATTGAGTTTATCGGTCGAAATGCCACCCAGCTCTGCCAAACGCTGACACCGCTTGATAAATAACTCAGGCGAGCTCGAGCCGTCAAAAATCGGGAAGTCGGACAACGAAACGCTCAATGAGGCCATATTCACGCACGCAATTATACTTCAGGTCTTGAAAGTAGAAAACCGTCGCGAACAATAGAACACAGGGAATGTTAACCCTCACAAACCACGGGGTTTCGTACCGACCGCTGCCACCATGTCACAGACCTTGACCTTCGGATCCTGTATTCACACTCCCGCATGACACGACACGCCGCCGAGCCACCCCCGGCGGCCCGGGTCACGTGACCGGGTCACGTGACCCGGTCACGTGGCCCGGCGCATTAGCGCACGTGCCGAGGCAGCCCGGCGGCGGCCCAACAACAGACACCAAGGTCTGACACCGGACCGCTGGCTGGGCGACGCTGGTCGCGCTCTCGGTCAGTACCACTGGATGCCGTTCGGCCTGGGTTCGCGCGCCTGCAACGGTATGCGGCTCGCCATGGTCGAGTGCATGTTTGTGTTGGCCTCCCTGCTGAAGCGCTACCCACTGTCAGCAACTGGAAGGACCCAGCTCATCTATGCCAAGGGAGTCACCTTCCAGACAAGCTTCCAGCCGATCTTCGTCAAGGTCGACATAAAGAGATAAAACATCAGTGCAACTATGAGCCACAAGGACCCTTGTTCTATTCCTGTTCTATCCCTGTTCCTGACCATGAACAAATTGAAAAACCTCCATGTGATCTCCTCTCAGCCTTCTATATCTAAGTGAAAACATATTCAATTTCTTCAATCAGTCCTCATATGCCAGGTTGCCTATACCATTAACCATTTTTGTTGCCCTCTTTTGTACTCTCTCTAAAAGTCAACAATCTTTCTCATAACTAGGGGACCAAGCTTGGACACAGTATTCCAAATGTGGCCTGACATATGCACAGTCAAGCTTCCTGATGACCTCCTCACTTTTGTATGATACATTCCTATGTATTGCCCCAAGCATTCTTAGTGCCTTCTTCCTGGCTTCTTTGGTCTGTTCTGATGCCCCCAATTTTGTGTTAAAAATAACACCTAAGTCCTTCTCCTGCTGAGTCACCTATAGTACTTGGCCCCCATCAAGTATGGAGCCTTCATATGCTGCCTACCTCGATGCATGACTTTGCACTTATCAAAATTAAACTTCATTTGCCATTTTTCGGACCACTTCACAAGCTCGTCTAAGCCTTTCTGCAGCAAGACCTGCTCATTGTGCCCCGTTATCGCCCTAAAGACCTTCAAATCATCCGCAAATTTCAAAACCTTACTGCTCAGGCCACATGCAATGTTATTTACAAATATAATGAACAATAGTGGCCCAAGCACTGACCCCTGGGCGACTCCACTAAGAACATTTTGCCATGATGACTTTGTACCATTTAGTATCACTCTCTGCTGTCTATCTGAAAGCCACAACTCTATCCATTTTAGGATGCTACCTGCAATACCATGGACCTGAAGCTGCATCATTAACCGTTTATGGGGTACCTTGTCAAAGGCCTTACTAAAGTCAAGATATGCTACATCAACCTGATTTCCCTGATCAAATTGTTCTGTAGCGAAATTCACAAAGTCCAAGAGATTTGTGAGACACGATCGCCCTTTTCTAAACCCATGTTAAGTATCTTGAATCAATCTGTTTCCTTCCAGAAAACTAACTATTCTATCCTTGATAATTGATTCGAGTACCTTGCAGACTAGGGATGTGAAGCTTACTGGCCTATAGTCTTCAACTTTCCCTCTTTCTCCTTTCTTGAAAATAGGAACTACATTTGCCCTTTTGAAATCTGTTGGAATTTCATTTTGTGAAACTGATCTACAAAATATGATACTAAGTGGAATTGCAAGTTCCTTTTCAGCTTCCCGCAATACCCTAGCATAAATTCCATCAGGTCCTGCTGCCTTGTTTGGCTTTATTTTCCTGATATAATTGAAAACAACATCACTATCAATGAAATCAACATCGTGTATCTGATCACCTGTCACTGAACTGGGGTTCACGGTTGGCAGATTAGGCACATCCTCCAATGTAAACACTGATTTAAACTGCTTGCTCAGCTCCTCAACCATCTCAACATCCTCGCTCAACATAGTCCCATTTACTTCCAGTGGACTAATTGTGCTTGAAACTTTGCTTAGCTTGTAGAAACTAAATAATTTTTTACTGTCCCCATTACAGTTCCTAGCCAAATCCAATTATTTTGCTCGCTTTGCTGCTCTGGTTTTCTGCTTCACGGCATCTCTAGCTTTTTGATATGACCTTATATTTACGATATTTGAAGCTTCCTTAAATAATCTAAATGCATCTTTCTTAGCCTTAATTGCTTTCATCAAATCTGGTGTAAGCCATGCTGGCTTTCCTACCCTTCTTTTGCGCCTTGGCTTTTGGGGGACATGTCTAATCTGAATTTCCCTCCTCGAGAAGTTGGAGTAAAGCCCGTTCCAAAAGGATTGGATGACAACAGGGTTTTCTAGGGAGGAGAGAGAGAGAGGCCAAGTGACATCGTGACTGAGAGAGAAATGAGATGATGTTCAACAAAGATAATTTTCTACAAAGGTAAGGAGGGTGTGGAACATCAGATCTCCACGCCGCACTTTCCCCAGTCCAATGGACACGCGGAAGCCATGGTGAAGGCGGCGAAGAGGCTCGTCATGAAGACGATGGTGAGCGACGACCTCAATACAGACGCGATTGCGCACGGTCTGCTCGAGTTGTGCAATACGCCACGAGAGTACGGCCGCTCGCCAGCACAGGTGGTATATGCCCATCCGCAACGGTCAGCGGGGCCGGCACACCACCGTGCATTCGCCAGAGTCTGACGGAAGGCAGGCGACCTATGGGACAAGGAGGCCGAGGACATGTGGTGCCACGCAGCGGAGCGGTATGACTCATCGGTGCGCCAGCAACGTCCTCTGCGTCCGGGCCAGAATGTCCTGCTCCAGGACGAGAGGTCGGGTCTATGGGACCGGTTCGGCACAGTCGTAGCGGTCTGGAGACGGCGCGACTACGTCATCCGTATGCCCAGCGGTCGGACATACTGGCGGAACCGCCGGTACCTCCGACCTCTCCGCCCTCTGGTGACCGTCCCGATCGGGCGGCAGCGTCACGACGCCGGCAGCGGCCGGCAGCAGGCCGCCGAGGATGTTCAGGCAGATCTCCAGCAGCACGGCGCTCCCCGCAAAGGCCAGCAGAGCGCCCGGCAGGAGCCGCCGACAGATCCTGCCGACAAGACGAACGGCGGCCAGGACGCCGCCAGTCCACACCAGGCAGCGGATGGCGGCTTGGACAAGATCGACGGTGTAGTGACCAGTGATGACCGAGTGCCGAGACGCGGGACTCGCCGTCGCCGAAGGCCGAGTCGCATGGCAGTGCCCTGAGGCGGGCTACCTACCACAATGTGTAGCCAGTCCTAGTGGTGCCCGTCAGTGTCGGCATCAGCGCTATCGTATCTGTGCGACATTGCGCTTTCGGAAATGTGTGATGATTTGTTTGTCAGACGCAAATGAATCCAGTGATTGTGCGTCTTGGGGGAGGTGTTGTGTGGTTATGGAGACTTTCTGACTGGCTTCCATATTCACGCCGAATATGGCAGCCAAAAATAATGTGTATTCTACCGCCCACGAATAAACAGTCTAACCCAGGAAGCCGCAGCGTTTGGACCGTCCCAGCTGCCTGTGAGTTAAAATCATTTTGAGCTTCAACCAATATGAGACATAACAAAGCCTGTTCCGAAAGGCTTGGATGGCAACAGGTTTTTTAGGGAGGAGAGTGTCACATCGTGACTCACAGGGAAAGGAGATAGTGTGGGGGAGAGAGAGAGAGAGAGAGAGAGAGAGAGAGAGAGAGAGAGAGAGAGAGAGAGAGAGAGAGAGAGAGAGAGAGAGAGAGAGAGAGAGAGAGAGAGAGAGAGAGAGAGAGAGAGAGAGAGAGAGAGAGAGAGAGAGAGAGAGAGATAGAGATAGAGATAGAGATAGAGATAGAGATAGAGATAGAGATAGAGATAGGGATAGGGATAGGGATAGGGATAGGGATAGGGATAGGGATAGGGATAGGGATAGGGATAGGGATAGGGATAGAGATAGAGATAGAGATAGAGATAGAGATAGAGATAGAGATAGAGATAGAGATAGAGATAGAGATAGAGATAGAGATAGAGATAGAGATAGAGATAGAGATAGAGATAGAGATAGAGATATAGACAGAGACAGAGACAGAGACAGAGACAGAGACAGAGACAGATATAGAGATAGAGATAGAGATAGAGATAGAGATAGAGATAGAGAGAGAGAGAGAGAGAGAGAGAGAGAGAGAGAGAGAGAGAGAGAGAGAGAGAGAGAGGGAGGGAGAGAGATATATATATATATAGAGGGAGAGAAAGAGAGAGAGCGAGAGAGAGGGGAGAGAGAGAGAGAGAGAGAGATAGATATAGAGAGAGAGAGAGAGATATATATATAGATAGAGATAGAGAGAGAGAGAGAGAGAGAGAGAGAGAGAGAGAGAGAGAGAGAGAGAGAGAGAGAGAGAGAGAGAGAGAGAGAGAGAGAGAGAGAGAGAGAGAGAGAGAGAGAGAGAGAGGGCGAAGGGCGCCGAAACCCACATTGTGTTACAGACTTAATCCTATTCATCTAAATGGGAAATCCGGGTGAGCTTTTTTCGCATATCGTTCTCTAGCCCTTTGTGATAGGGTGCAACGCTGTATGACGGCTCGGGTATTCTGGCAGTCTCAATGGGGAGCAGCCTGACACACCTCAGACAAGTGATCCGTTTCTAGTCTTATTAAACATAAGGTATGTCATGAAATAATGCCTCTGGAAGTGTCAGGGTTAGATTTGCGAATTTTAAGCCGGAATGTCGCCACTGGCGATTCCGTGGGCCTATTCGGTCGGGAGTACGACGCAATGCAAACACAGCGGACAACAGGGTGCACGCCGACACTAACCAAACACAGCGGACAACGGGGTGCACGCCGAAACTAACCAAACACAGCGGACAACAGGGTGCACGCCGACACTAACCAAACACACCGGATAACAGGGTGCACGCCGACACTAACCAAACACAGCGGACAACAGGGTGCACGCCGACACTAACCAAACACAGCGGACAACAGGGTGCACGCCGAAACTAACCAAATACACCGGACAACAGGGTTCACGCCGACACTAACCAAACACACCGGATAACAGGGTGCACGCCGACACTAACCAAACACACCGGACAACAGGGTGCACGCCGAAACTAACCAAATACACCGGACAACAGGGTTCACGCCGACACTAACCAAACACACCGGATAACAGGGTGCACGCCGACACTAACCAAACACACCGGACAACAGGGTGCACGCCGACACTAACCGAACACACCGGACAATAGGATGCACGCCGACACTAACCAAACGCACCGGACAACAGGGTGCACGCCGACACTAACCAAACACACCGGACAACAAGGTGCACGCCGACACTAACCAAACACACCGGACAACAGGGTGCACGCCGACACTAATAAAACACACCGGACAACAGGGTGCACGCCGACACTAACTAAACACACCGGACACCAGGGTGCACGCCGACACTAAACAAGCGCGGAGTTCGCCCTGGGCTGCCTCCCCTCATCAATTGATCTTGATGGGCGTAAGTCGCATAACCACCGCTGCTCTGCTGGCTGGTGATGCCAGCATCAGGAGAGGATTATTTTGGAATTAATGAAGACAACCGTTTGCACAATAAGTGGTTAAGTGTGCGCTACGAAGCCAAAGCACCACGTGGCTCCACACCAGATGGGATACCGGAGGCCGCTTGCCAATGGCGCCCAGTGCCTTTCATGGGCTGGGGCGGTCACGCAACCACCGGCCAGCGTACAGTCTCCGTCAGTGCAACCTCCACTGGTACGCATGGTGTGTGGGGGGCACAGCAACCGGTCAGCGTACAGTCTCCGTCAGTGCAGCCTCCACTGGTACGCATGGTGTGTGGGGGGCACAGCAACCGGTCAGCGTACAGTCTCCGTCAGTGCAGCCTCCACTGGTACGCATGGTGTGTGGGGGTCACAGCAACCGGTCAGCGTACAGTCTCCGTCAGTGCAACCTCCACTGGTACGCATGGTGTGTGGGGGGCACAGCAACCGGTCAGCGTACAGTCTCCGTCAGTGCAACCTCCACTGGTACGCATGGTGTGTGGGGGGCACAGCAACCGGTCAGCGTACAGTCTCCGTCAGTGCAACCTCCACTGGTACGGATGGTGTGTGGGGGCACAGCAACCGGTCAGCGTACAGTCTCCGTCAGTGCAACCTCCACTGGTACGCATGGTGTGTGGGGGGCACAGCAACCGGTCAGCGTACAGTCTCTGTCAGTGCAACCTCCACTGGTACGCATGGTGTGTGGGGGGCACAGCAACCGGTCAGCGTACAGTCTCCGTCAGTGCAACCTCCACTGGTACGGATGGTGTGTGGGGGGCACAGCAACCGGTCAGCGTACAGTCTCCGTCAGTGCAACCTCCACTGGTACGGATGGTGTGTGGGGGGCACAGCAACCGGTCAGCGTACAGTCTCCGTCAGTGCAACCTCCACTGGTACGCATGGTGTGTGGGGGGCACAGCAACCGGTCAGCGTACAGTCTCTGTCAGTGCAACCTCCACTGGTACGCATGGTGTGTGGGGGCACAGCAACCGGTCAGCGTACAGTCTCCGTCAGTGCAGCCTCCACTGGTACGCATGGTGTGTGGGGGTCACAGCAACCGGTCAGCGTACAGTCTCCGTCAGTGCAACCTCCACTGGTACGCATGGTGTGTGGGGGGCACAGCAACCGGTCAGCGTACAGTCTCCGTCAGTGCAACCTCCACTGGTACGCATGGTGTGTGGGGGGCACAGCAACCGGTCAGCGTACAGTCTCCGTCAGTGCAACCTCCACTGGTACGGATGGTGTGTGGGGGGGCATAGCAACCGGTCAGCGTACAGTCTCCGTCAGTGCAACCTCCACTGGTACGCATGGTGTGTGGGGGGCACAGCAACCGGTCAGCGTACAGTCTCTGTCAGTGCAACCTCCACTGGTACGCATGGTGTGTGGGGGGCACAGCAACCGGTCAGCGTACAGTCTCCGTCAGTGCAACCTCCACTGGTACGCATGGTGTGTGGGGGGCACAGCAACCGGTCAGCGTACAGTCTCCGTCAGTGCAACCTCCACTGGTACGGATGGTGTGTGGGGGCACAGCAACCGGTCAGCGTACAGTCTCCGTCAGTGCAACCTCCACTGGTACGCATGGTGTGTGGGGAGCACAGCAACCGGTCAGCGTACAGTCTCTGTCAGTGCAACCTCCACTGGTACGCATGGTGTATGGGGGGCACAGCAACCGGTCAGCGTACAGTCTCCGTCAGTGCAACCTCCACTGGTACGCATGGTGTGTGGGGGGCACAGCAACCGGTCAGCGTACAGTCTCCGTCAGTACAACCTCCACTGGTACGCATGGTGTGTGGGGGGCACAGCAACCGGTCAGCGTACAGTCTCCGTCAGTGCAACCTCCACTGGTACGCATGGTGTGTGGGGGGCACAGCAACCGGTCAGCGTACAGTCTCCGTCAGTGCAACCTCCACTGGTACGGATGATGTGTGCCGGGGCACAGTAACGTTTGCCAGCGTCTGTTTGTGGAGTCGATAAGTTGAGAAAAAATTGTTTTGACGGGAAAACAAAATGCTGCTTTAACATGTCTGGACGTGTGACAGAAGTTCGTTAGCGCATAACTGAAGTGCAGCCCAAATAAATTTATGTGCATTGTGAATCGAACTATCACCCGGACTTGGTGCTCGTGGAGCAGGCAAAAGACGTACCATTGGTGGCCGACGTCGTGGATATGGGGCGCGAGGTGTCGAATTCACTCGACACAGCCAAGGACAAGTGCATACTTCGGGGCAGCACGTGCTGAACGAACGTGACGATGACGGAGGCGCAGACACCGAACTGGCTCGAGGAGGTCCACCTGGGAAGCTGCTAGCGCTATGTCAGACGCGCTGGACTGTTCGTTCCCATGGACTGGACACCGTCGCTCAGACACTGGAAGAGGTTGCCAAAGGACAGAGGGGTTGTTCCTGATGCCCGGAGCAAGGCTCGAGGGCACGTGACTATGCTGATGGAGTTTGAGACGTTGTTCGCCATCGGGCTCTGTGAACAGCTGCTCTCACCCTGTGGGTCATTCGCAAAGTGAAGCGATCGAAAGCCACGACATCGGGCGATGTCCTGCAGGGTTTCGAACTTCTCCTACGGATCGTGCAGTAGACTGAAGGCACCTTCGACGCACTATTTGAGCAAACAGAATCACGAGCAGAGGATCTCAATATCCCGTCGAACCAGCTAAGACACCAAGGAATTTCAAACCGCCCTGCGCTTGGAGCACTGTGTATGTATTATGCGCCATTATGTGGATGGATGCCGACAGACAAAATCCTGAAAATGTTCATGGGCACAGACCTGAATAAAAATACATGTATTTTAGGGGAAACGAGTGTACACCACCGGCGCTAAAGCCTGGGAAGGATTTTATTATTGAATGAAAAACTGGTCGATCGGCAATGAGAAAACGCAACATCCCGATTTTTTTAGAGGGGGAGGGACAATCTGAATAAGGTTGATCTTTGATCGATTAGTGAGATTTCCCCCACCCCCATCTCAGCGAAAATGCAATCCGCCGTCCCTGGCTCATGCTCCATCCGCTAGTATAGGATGAGGCAGAGGTCAAGAATGTTTCTAGACTGCTACCTACGAGAACAAAACACGCATTCTTTGCTACCTGGGTCCGGCTTAAATGAACATACACTATTTTGTCACCATCCTTCCACTACAGCCGCCATGTTATGTGACCAGACAATGGAAAGATGCTATAATATTATATTATATACTAGACCGCAATCCACATGTCTAAAACAAATGCACCGAAAGATACTATATGGTCATGATGCACTATATTGATAGCATATCAGTCACAAGACAGCATGGATTTTGTGATAGACAATCGCACGTTTTGCGGCGTGAGAGGCGTCGTTGTGAGCGACGGTGCTGCCTCCTTTTTAGGTCCTCACTTGTTCGCGACGCCACTTGCTCTACTCCATAATTGTAACTCAAGTAACGTTACCCAGACGTTGGCGGTCGCGTTAGCGTTATTTGTTCCCGCACTATGGTTCTTTTGGGGTGTCTGCTGCTAGTTTCTCATTGATATGACCATAAATCAACTAATTATAGTTTAATTTATTATTTAAAGGCCTAGAAATGTATTATCATGTGCAATACATGTTTTTTATGTTGCATATCACGCCCAATAACACAATCAAAGTTACCAGCACTTGTTACCTGGTGAAGTACGCGTTGGCGATTCATCCTTCTCTATTCAATGACATAGAGATGGGTCTTGGAATAATATGGTTCGTAAACGAATACTCAGTACCAAAATAGTACTGTATTAATTAAGCAACCACCGATGTCATGGGCAAACCCATGGGGTGATGCAGTATCGCTAAATACTGTAGCAGCCTTTTAGTCAGTGATATTTCATAATCTGGATGTCTTCTGTTCGTTACAAAACTAGTTTTTGTGGAAAGCATTCGTGACCAGTCACTTCTTTTTATTTCAATACGTCATGGATAAATTGCTACTTGAGTGAGATATTGAGGGCCAATCTTGCTACCTACCAGCGTAGGCAAGTTGGCGACTTTCTTGACCTCTGGATAGAGGACTGCCCAATCGGCACGTATGATCGGAAGTGGATTGTTATCCTTGGCAAAATATCATGTTGCAATTGAAAATTATCATACACATCTCACACCAAATGCTAATTATTCTTTGTTTTGCTAGCTAAGATATTGCATAATGTCAATGGTCTACTATTGATTACAGCTACCGATCAGATTTCAACTATGTTGCATTTTTGAAAATTGACTAGATAACGGATGGATATCTGTATCTTCAATGGATATGGATGCGGATTGGATTGGTCCATGCGAACATGTAATGGAATGGGATATGAAGATGTTAATTCGTGTTATGCTCTACTTGGCAGGATAGACAGACCAAGTCTGGCTTTGTCTGTCGATAGTTGTGCAATTGAGTTTGTTGCCAACCTCAGGAAAATAAAACAAGCAAAATAACCATAGGTAATCTCGTCGTCTCCAAGAAATAACAATAATTCCAGGCGGAAGTTCGTCTGCGCCACACGCTGCCATTCCATAACCGGAAGCGTGATAATGTATGTGAAATATGAGACCCACGCGGCCAACGTTAATGAGCAGACATGAAATAATAATAACGTGAGAGAAAACAATTACCACCTGAAGCGATATGATCAACTAAATCGGTGCACGGCTCACTGGGCATTATTTCACAGCTCCGCCAGTCTGCTGGCCACCATGGAGTGTCAGTACTATTTGAGCCACGTATAACTGTGCCAAAGCTCGTACACTCCGACCTGCCGAAAGGCTTGACTGGCTGCTGGCTTCGCAGCTCCTTATTTTCCATTTTTGTGGGGCGACACCCGTCGCTCTTTTCGCTTTTTTGTTTCTAGGGGTGACACCTGTCACCCACGCGTTTTTCATCTCCATCGTACTTCCGTTCCCTGTGTTCCTGTGCGTTCTTCATCTTTATTTAAGTCACATTAGGTAGGTTTTTTTCCCCGCGATGTGGAAAAAAACGAAAGAAGGACGCTGACCCATGCTCGCCAACGGACTCCGACTCTGAATTCCCGCCACTGACAACAAAAGACGACCATCGCGCGACCCCGGACTCGGCCCCTGATGCCCGTCTCATGATACCACCGTTGATGACCCGCGCCGGACTATTCCTTTGGATGACGCCATGGAAGCCCTTTGTGCTTCACCGAACCCTGCTCGTCCCAAGACCACGACTTCGCCTCGCAATCCGGACCATACCATCACTCTCCACGCCGCTGACCCATACTCGAACCAGACCACGCCCTCCCAACCTGAACCAATCCAATCCGTCGAACCCTACCTCGACAGTGCTGGCTCTTACATAGTAGTCAAGCCTGTCGAGGAAACCGTTTCCTTCCGCCGTATCAACGTTTTCTGGCCGACGAAACAACTCCTCGCCATATACTCCTTAGCCAATCCTGACATCGAAGCCCCTGCCAACGGAACCCTCGTCTTAAAAACCCAAACCCGTGGCCAGACCAAAGCCCTCCTCCGCACCACCACATTTTGTGGTAAATCCGTCACAATTTCTCTCCATTCCAACCGCAATACCACCAAGGGCACCATCTTCGCGCCGGAGCTCCGCTTCATGTTTGAGGAAGATATTAAGGCGGAGCTCAGGCCGGAGGGGATGACCCACGTCCGCCGCATCACTTCCTTTAAAGACGCCCAGAAACGTGATACGAGCCTCCTTGTCCTTACCTCCAACTCTACCACTCTTCCCAAGACCCTCCTCGCCGGATACCTACGATTCCAAGTCCGAGTCTTTATTCACAATCCTCTCCGCTGTTTTAACTCTCAGCGCTTCGGTCATGGCAGCAAAACATGCCGCCAACCAGCCCGATGCCCCGAGTGCGGCGAGACACCTCATCCAGAATCCACCTGCTCCAAACCTGCCCACTCCCTCAACTGCAACACATCCGACCACCTCACCACTTCCAACATCTGTCCAGTCTGGCGACAGGAAAAGGGATTTGCGCCGTCAAAGCAACGACTGGGGTTTCATACCCCCAGGCCCGACGGTCTGTCGAAGCCACCTCCCATGCACCAAGACGTACACACAGGCGACCAGCATTTCTCCCCCCCACCCCCTGGCGTCAACACCGCTACTACTTCAATTCAAACTGACATAATTCCCGGCTTAGCTCCACTAAAAAACTTGCACCACTGACCACACCAACACAAACCACCCTGGCTCCCAACACACAGACCACTCCAGCTCCTAACAAACGAACCACTCCAGGGAGGAGTGACAGGCCCCGCAGTCACTCTGCTGCGGGAGCAAATTATCGTTCCCCGTCAGCGGGACGCCGATCGAGCCCTGCATGTCCAGCGCCGGCCGGCACCCACGTGACACGACCAACTTCCAGCCGGCAGACATCCCCCGCGGCAGTGACCGGTCGCCGTGACCTTGCCAAGGTCACCGGCCGGCCGGACGGCTCTGGCAGGTCCACCGCCGCCGTCCGCACCCAACCCACATGTCCGCCATAATTACAATCCTGGCTCCGACATGTACCGAAAGGTGCGGACAAATATTAATTTTCACAAATGTCCATATTTATGCAATGGAACTGCCGTAGTTTGATTTCCAAATGGGCAGAAATGAAAGCCTTTTTAGCATCTTAACTCCGATTCTCATCGCACTTCAAGAAACCTGGTTTTTGCCTACCGATACATATCATTTCAATCTTTTCAATTATTCGCTGTACCGCCACGACAAGGTCCGTGGATCACACCGCAGTGGCGGTACAGCCCTTTACATTAACAATGATTACACATATACACAAATTACACTTTATTCATCGTTACAAGCCGTAGCTTGTACATTACGTTTACATGGTCGGAATATAGATGTATGCTCGCTATACATTCCACCGTCTACAGACAACACAAGCATTTTGACACAATTAGAAAACCTCATCACAAATTTCAAAAACCCGTTCATCTTACTTGGCGATTTCAACGCTCATAGCCCAGCGTGGGATAAAAAATGTACACACCCAGACATTCGCGGACGC
Organism: Ashinkailepas kermadecensis; assembly: GCA_034440615.1. Classification (NCBI taxonomy): domain Eukaryota; kingdom Metazoa; phylum Arthropoda; class Thecostraca; family Neolepadidae; genus Ashinkailepas; species Ashinkailepas kermadecensis. The sequence continues at coordinate 82,702 of JAOTOM010002481.1, forward strand.
ATTATTCAACACATTTTACACCGACACAATTTAGTAATACTTAACACTGGAGAGCCAACATTTTTCACCTCTCACACAACACAGAAACTGCAATAGATTTGACAATTTGCTCTCCAAATCTGGCCAACGATTTCGATTGGACCATAGACACAGACATTCATGACAGCGATCACTACCCCATCAAATTAATACCCACTTTTTCAACTGCTACTGATAGCACACCCAATTTTATCCCACGCTGGAAAATCTCAAAAGCCGATTGGACAACATTTCGGGAACTTTCTTATATTCAATACAACCACAACATTTCTCCCGTCGAAAACATCAACTCAATTACAGACACACTTTTCGAAGCAGCATCCACTACAATTCCACTCACGAAACCTTTCACAAAACGAAAACTAGTACCTTGGTGATGTCTAGAAATTTCACACGCAATTGCGGTTAGAAAAAGAGCATTTAGGAAGTATTTACGACATCCCGATCAATAAAATTCAACCACCCGTAACCGTGAACGTGCGAGAACCCGCCGCATCATTCGCGATGCTAAGCGCCGTTCATGGTCCTCATATTTACAGCAGCTCACTTTTCAAACACCTTTAAGTAAAATATGGCAATTAATCCGACGTTTGTCCGGACGCTCCACATTTAAATCTCTACCGGCCCTCAAAATCAACAATTTCACCATTACAGACCCACAAACCATAGTAAATAACACTGCTGATACCATAGCCCATAATAGCTCCGATGAGAACTACCGACCTAATTTCTTACAAGATGCACAACACACTCTTCACACCAATCTCGACCTCTTTGATTCCGACAATACCGAGTACTACAATGCTTCTTTGCATCTTTCTGAACTGGAGAATGCCATTTCCTCCGTCGGTAGCACTTCAGTAGTGCCTGACAAATTGCATTATTCCTTCTTTCGAAATTTATCTGACCACACCAAACAATGCATCTCAGACACATTTAATTCATTATGGTCAAATCACATCTTTCCTGAAGCATGGAAAAAAAACTATCATCATCCCTATTCCAAAACCCGGCAAAGACCATAGTAACCCAAGTAATTTTCGACCCATCGCACTCACCAGTTGTTTTGTAAAACTTTTTGAACGAATAGTTATTAAAAGACTGACCTGGCACCTGGAAACAAATTCACTTCTATCTTCCTTTCAATGTGGTTTTCGGCGAGGACGCAGCACAATAGATCACCTTATTCGGTTAGAAACAGACATTCGCCTAGGCTACGCAAAAAACATGAACACAGTCGCAGCATTTTTAGACATAAGCAAAGCTTATGATATGGTTTTCAAACCCGCATTACTTTTCAAAATTCAGCAACTCGGTATAAAAGGACACTTAGCTCATTATTTAGTAGGTTTCTTATCCGGTACTCATCCATTCCACATCAGGTGCCGGTCAGCCATCTCCGATCCACATATTCTTCAATATTGACTACCACAGGGAAGCTGCATTTCACCAGTTTTATTCAACCTCATCATTAACGATCTTTTCACCGACATGCATATTAATGTATCATACTCTTTGTTTGCCGATGACAGCGCAATTTGGTGTTCGGAAAAAATACGAGCATTGTTTATTTCACCTACAAAACGCACTAGACAAAATATATCAATGGTCTCTGAAGAATGGTTTCATTTTTTCCGCTACAAAACCTGCAACCATGATATTTAGCAAATTACTTCCCCGTCCAATTCCAGAAACACCGCTTCACCTCGGAAACAATGATATACCTTTTGTAAATTCGTTTAAATTTCTTGGTATTATTTTTGACCGTAGGCTTTCAATACATAAACACATCAAACACATCCAGAACAAATGTTTTCCCCGACTGAATTTATTTCGATGCATCACTTCATCATCACTTGGAGCCGACCATCATACACTTCTACTACTTTACAAATTTTCAGTTCTACCCATAATTGAATATGGATCCGTAGTATATACCGGTGCTAGCACAGCCTCCTTAAACATTTTAGACACCATTCAAAATAAATTTATCCGTATCGCACTCGGTGCCATGACTACTTCACCAATCATTTATTTAGAAGCCGAATCGGGAATTCCTCCACTAGCTCTCCGTAGAATGCAGCAAACACTTAGGTACGCCTCCAAAATTCAAGTTCACGCAAACTACGCCACACACGCGTCATTACAAATTCTCCCAAATTTACATCATGATTATTTTGGTCCAGCCGAAAAACGAACTGGTCTCACTATAGCTTCTCGAATCAAAACATTTTCTGAACAACTTCATTTCACTATTCCACGCATTACTTCCACGCATTTTTTTTTATCTTACCACCACTCCAAAATCATAGCTTTGTCCAGAATATGCGAAACAAAAAGTTCACAAATTTCGGTCTCGTTATTCTCATGTTCCTTTTGTTTTTACTGACGGTTCTAAAGACGCCAACTTTACAGGAAATGCCATAGTCGCTGGAACATACAAAAAACAACATCGACTACCAGACGGAACATCAATTGTTATCGCCGAATTACATGCTATCCTCATTGCCCTCCGTTACATTCGCAATCGTTTTCTCTGTCACCCCATGCGCAGCGTCGTCATTTATTCGAACTCCAAATCTGTTTTACAATCTCTTTCGTCACTTTCTTTTTCACATCATTGCCATATTTATATTTATGAAACGTTAGGAACACTTCATCTGATGGGCGTGAAGGTCCGTGTCCTGTGGGTGCCCAGTCACTGCGGAATCACAGGGAATGAAAAAGCCGACACATTAGCAAAAGCATCATTACACCTCCAAAACATTACAGAAATTCCACCACATTTTGAAGGTTTCATAAAAAATCATCACAAAATCATCAGTACAACAGAGCATTCGATATTTTTGGACACAAAATTGGACACAAAACACGAACCATACACAATTACATAACATCAAACCTGTCGTCGACATCTGAACCACATCATATAAAAAAACCGACACGAAGAAAAAGTCTTATCACGTTTACGCATCGGCCATACTTTTCTTACACATCGATATATCTACACGGCTTCACCCGGACCTTCATGCCCATCATGCAACACCTATCTTACAGTTACACATATTCTTCTTCACTATCAGAAGTTCCACGGCCCTCGAAAAATACTGTCGGACTATTGCCATATACACAAAATTCCCTTTCTCTACCAACACTATTGGGGGATAATCATCCATTTCTCCTAACTACTATTCATTTTTCCCCAACAAACCAACTTGCTCCAGGACTAATAAACTGACTTTTCCAGCACTATAATTTTTCTTTTTTTTCTCTTTCCACGGCACGAAATGGCCTCAGGAGGCCGAAGTGCCTAACCTAACAAGAGGTAACTGCTGGCCACCATAAGCATAGTGCCCAACTACCGATCCATCTACGGGCCACAACCAAAACTATGTACGGTCCACCAACAGGTGGCGCCGCTGCAGACAAACGGCGCCGATAGCGGGCACCATCATCCACCTGTGAAGCCACATACCTCTCTCTTGTCTTGTCTGGAGACTTTTCGAAACGGGCATCTGGTAACAGGTTCGTTCTCGGGCGGGGACAGTGCAGTTGACTGCGACGGCTTGGTCGCCAGGCGTTGCGTGTGCGCCGAGGGTGACGTGCGGCTGTGGTCGGAGGTCTCTGAGACCTCCAGGCGACTGAGGCCACGCACGACAGACATTGTCGCAATGGAGCCGACATCGCTGCTGTGGCCAGCGGTGCTGCTGTTGCTGCTGCTGTTTCTGCTCTATAAGTACGGCACGCGTACACACGGCACGCTGGAGCGACTGGGAATCCCCGTCGTCAAGCCCTACCCGTTCGTTGGAAGCGTGCCGCGTCCGTGGAATGTGGTCAGCGCTCTGGAGGACGTCAAGAACGCCAGGCGCTACGGCAAAGTCTGGGGCCAGTACGAGGGTATGACCCCGCAGGTGTTTATAGCGGACGTGGAGATGGCAAAGCAGATATTCATGAAGGACTTTGAATACTTTATGGATCGACCAGCCTTCATGGACTTCGAGGTGGGTCGTGACCTGCTGGACGTGCTGAAGGGTGAGCGGTGGAAGGTAGTGAGGTCGGTCCTGTCGCCGCCACTTGCCTCTGGTGCCAAGCTGAAGGCGATGATGCCAACCTTGCGACAATGTACAGATGAGGCTCTCGAGCGGCTGGATAAAAAGATATGCAAAGATCCAATAGTCCATTTGAAAGACGCCTTGTACGGGCCTCTGGTGCTCGATGTGATGGCGCAGTTTTCATTCGGCATGAAAGTTACAGGCATCGACAATCCAAAGGACCCTTTCGTGAAGGCTGCGTCAGCATTTGGTGGAATGGATGCGGAATTCTCGGAATCAACCATCGCTGGCATTATGTCGTTCTTCCCAACTTTCTCCAATTACATGTTTGCTAAGATGATCGTGCCGCCTATAAAGTTCTTCATGGGCATACTGCGCAAATCTGTGAAGGAGCGGCGTGCAGGTGGCATCGACAGACCAGACCTGGTTGGAGCTCTGATGGACGCCATCGACAACAAAGTCCCCACCAAGGAGTTCTGCGACCTCAACATCAGCGAAGATATACTGCTGATCCAGGGTGCCGAGATGCTGATGGCTTCTTACGACACCACGGGCACCACACTCATCCTGGCCACCTACTACCTGGTCAAGCACCCCGACGTCATGCAGCGGGTCATCGACGAGATCGCTGAAGTTGGCGAGCTGACGTACGAGTCGGTGCACCAGCTTCCCCTGCTGGAGGCCGTGCTGCACGAGGCTCTGCGCTTGGCGCCCATCGTGCCGCGCCACATTCGTCTGTGCGTGCGCGACTGGGAGCACGAGGGCTTGCGCATCCCAGCTGGCACGTGGGTGGTCATCCCGCTGTGGCCCTACCACTACGACGAGAGCGTGTTCCCCGAGCCGGAGCGGTTCCTGCCGGACCGCTGGCTGGGCGACGCTGGACGCGCTCTCGGCCAGTACCACTGGATGCCGTTCGGCCTGGGTCCGCGTGGCTGCATCGGCAAGCGGCTCGCCATGATCGAGTGCAAGTTTGTGTTGGCCTCCCTACTGAAGCGTTACCGACTCTCAGCCGCTGAGCAGACCCAGCTCATCTCCGCCAAGGGGATCAGCTTTCTAACTACCTTCTTCCCAATCTCCGTCAAGGTGGAGAAGCTTGAGTGAGGCCCACTCCGAAAGGCTCGGATGGCAACAATATTTTTTTTACGGTAGAGACTGACATGGTGGATGAGAAGGGAGCGGGAAACAGCGACGAAGGAGATGGAGAGAGGAGAGTGAGATTGGTACACAGAGAGGAAATGGAAATGGTCTAGTGAGGGTGTATTCGCATGTTAAGAACAACCGGAGTCGTATCAGTAGCTATGTCTACCTTTTGCTTACCAAGGCCTGATGTATAGTATGCTTAATATGTCGCATCCTGCCGCTTTTTCTGAGTTATTTTAGTTAAATAGAAAGGCTGTATCAGGCTTCGGTGGTGGATGGAGCGTACATCATGGCTCGTTACCTCTCGGTCTCCTCGCATAGTATGCGCGTGCACATGACTGAATGGCTTTAAGCCACCGGACAGAACCTATCATGATTCAATACTGACATTGAAGAAGTCGATAAGGGCACGTATGTTGGCCCAGCTCGTACGTGAGCTACCTACATGTGCACAGCCTTGAGTAGGTACTGGTGACAGAGCAGTGACACTCTAAGCTGCACCTCATTTTTGAATGTCTGCTGAAGAGGCTACCCAACTTATTGCTGCATTGCGCCTTTAACATCTCGGTCATCATGTATATATATATATATATATATATATATATATATATATATATATATATATGTATATATATATATGTATATATATATAGGTATATATATATATAGATATATATATATATATACATATATATATATATATGTATATATATGCATATATGTATATATATATAGATATATATATATATATATATATATATATATATATATATATATATATATATATATATATATATATGTATGTGTGTGTGTGTGTGTGTGTATGCATGGACGTATATACAGATATTCGTGGCAGCGGGGTATGCTGAGAGGGGAGGGGGGGAGGGTCACGCGCACATGTTTTGTTAAAAATGGCGGTATGCGGTGCGTTGACAATATAATTAGAAACAACAATAATATACTTCATGATTATCTCAACGCATTTCCGAACATAGCAGCCGGCTCAGACTTCAGGTGACGTCTGGCGAGAGACAGCCACAGAGCGGAGAGCGCACTTACCTACCTGTCGAGTGACAGACACGTGAATCGACAGGGGGCCTGGGGATATGATGAAATTAAAGAAGAAACATGGTCGTATTTTCCCACGTTGTCTTCACTGAACTTTTGCACATCATCAGCACCTAACATTAATATTCAAGCCACTAATGAGACTGATGTCAACTTAGTGGATGTACTGGTATGAACCTTTATAATGATAATGCACAATTTTCCATATTTCATGGGAGAATATTCCCTTCAGACAAAATCAACATTAAGTAGCTTGAGATATGTAGACGCCTACTTAATTGTCTACCTGCAAGTGCGGGCCAGTTCTAAGACGCAAATTTGGGCATCACCGAATCTCCTCCATTATTGACGCTAGTTTACATTCGTGGCTAACTCCCAACACAATTCTCATACAATAATCCCAAGTGAAAACTCAAGATGACCACTGTCCATGAACGCACTGCACTTCTTTCCGTACCATCGCGTTAATATCAGCAATTAACCAGTGATTAAGACCAGCTTTGTGACAAGGTTTGCACGTTAAATTCCCGAAAAGTAAACACGCAACGACAAATGTTTTAGGCATCCTTAAAAACTACATTCAACATGACATGGTGTTGTTGTATTTATTTTTATTCGCCGATGGATTACAATATATATATATATATATATATATCCATTGACGTATCTGTGAACACCTGAACAGAACTGGTGGCAAGTGTATGTGATATTTGTGTCAACAATGGTCCCAGTCCGTTTCTGGTGTTCCAGCTCGTGAACAATTAAATAAAAGTGTAAGAACGCAGCCGTCAATAGTGTTGGAATCACCCATACCCACACCCACAACCACGGCCACATACACACAACCACGTTTACACTCACGCCCACATTCACAAGCATAAGAGATGATCCTAGTATAATCCGAGTCATCGTAAAAACAAAAAATAAGTAAATGGCGGATACTTGAAGCTAGAAGAAAGTAGCGATACAGCAACTTACATGTCAACAATTAACCGCCAAGACGCGCCATCAGGGGACAGTTGCCGGCCATCGGTGGATAGTTGCAAACGTTTTCACGGGTACATGCCCATTGATCACAACGGGCCTTGCAAATCTTCATGGGTATGTATACATATCAAACGTAATATACAACCCCATGGGTTCTATGTTACGTTTGAAGGATGCATTCCCATGAGTTTCTATATCACGCTTCATGGGTGTTCGACAGGTGTTAGTGATTCCAAAAGTAATTTTGTTTTGTAGAAACGCTTAGGATTCAGACTTGTGCTCGACTCGAGTTGAATCGAGAATCGACTCATGAATCAATCGTTTTTGGATGAGTCGAGAGTTGAATCGATTCTTTTCCCCAAAACATATCTTGAGTCGTGAGTTGAATCACATCTTTCTAAAAAATAAATGAGTTGAATCATGAGTCAATCATTCAAATCACAATGAGTCCTTTGAGTCTTGTGACTCAAATGCAAGTTATGAACAAATGATATAAAGCATGTATCTGTGTGAATATTATGTCAAGACACAAAGTAGGGAGACACAGCATAATTATTCATGCTTAGCAATACAATTGTCAACTTGTCATCTGCCAGTGAGTAAAGAATGAGTGGTACTGAAGCTATTTACCAAAACCCAATGACAATAACTACAAATAATTATTAATGTTAAGCTTGGTATTCACAATCAGTATCATGCATGAGTCAATCCTAGTACCAGGAGCACAACACATAAATGGGTTGTAATTGTGAAAAAGAATATGGAACCGAAATTGTCCTGCACTGCAATGGGCATCTGCACTGAATAAAACTGCGTTGGTTTGTTATTTGTCACATGCGCGTCTGATATCATATCAGACGCGCGTGTAACAAATAACAAACCAAGGTACCTTTAATAGAAGGTAGATCGAAGTTTTCCTTCAAGCCCGCATGACGTCATCCGAAGGTTTTTTAAATATGGTATCAATTTGGTTGCAGAGGACTTTTTTCTCCTATATATGAAGAGAATGTGTACTGGATATAACATATTTTAACCAGTTTGTATATGTCTTCTGTAATATCATAAAACTTAGTCTGGGATACAAGCATGATCTTTTTTTTTGTTTGAAAAAATAGCATTGTACTTGTTATAGGAACACATGCTCAACTTTATTGATGAAAATATCAAGTATTTTGGAATGTGTGGCATTATATAGGTTTTGTTCAGGTGATTGGAGCACGATTGCTCGAAGTCCTGACCAAGGGCGTCGCCACCGGGGGGGGGGCAGAGGGGGCAGTCGCCCCCCTGCCATGAGATTGAGGGGGGGCCCCCCTGAAATTTGAGGAGGCCCCTATTCGGAAATACACAGGAAAAAGTGAGCAAGGAGGCCGACGAGACATGAGAGGAGGCCTCCCAGACGTGAGAGGAGGCCCCTAATTTGAAGAAGGAGTCACTTAGGAGAGGATAGGAGGCCCCAGAAATCAAGAGAGTGCCAACAATTGGCACGGAGGCCCCCAGGAATGCAAAGGAGGTCCCCAGGATTGCAAAGGAGGCCTCCAGGATTACAAAGGTGGCCCCCAGGATCGAAAATGAGGCCTCCAGGATTACAAAGGAGGCCCCCAGGATTGCAAAGGAGGCCCCAGGATTGCAAAGGAGGCCACCAGGGTTGCAAAGGAGGCCCTCAGGATTATAAAGGAGGCCCAGGATTGCCAAGGAGGCCCCAGGATTGCAAAGGAGGCCCCCAGGATTGCAAATGAGGCCCCAGGATTGCAAAGGAGGCCCCCAAGATTACAAAGGAGGACTCCAGGATTACAAAGGATGCCCTCATGATTGCAAAGGAGGCCCCCATGATTGCAAAGGAGACTCCCAGGATTGCAAAGGAGGCCCTAGGATTGCACATGAAACCCCAGGATTGCAAAGGAGGCCCGATACGGGAAGGGAGACCTCAGAAAATGAGAGGAGGCCCGAAGACGGAAGAGAAAGCCAGTGGGTATGAGATGAGGTTTCGGAGACGCAAAAGCAGTCCCAAAAACGGGTAAGGTTCCACCAAGATCGAAAAGGATGGTCCAGAAAGGTGGCAGGAAGCACCTAATTCGGAAGAGGACGATATAAGATTGGAAATGAGACCCTATCATGAACGGGGAAGCCCCTAAAATAGGAGAGACGGGCAATTATATAAAAGGAATGGTTCCCAGGCGAGAAAGAAGGCTTCAAGACGGGTAAGAAGGTCCCCAGGAAATGACAAGATAACTGAGATAGGAAAGGTTGCTTGTAATTTGGAAGAGGAGGCATCTAAGAGAGAACAGGAGTCCACCAGGAGATAAGAGGCCACCCTTAAAATGGGCAAAGATAGAATCAAAACGCAGAACAGGAGGCCCGAAGACGTGAGAGGAGGCCCCTAATTTGAAAAAGAAAGCATCCAGAAGAGAAAAGGAGGCCCTGCCGGACTCGAGAGGAGTCCCTCGAGATGGAGTAGGAGGTCTCCAGGGCCGAATGAGGCCCCGACGACCGAAGGAATTCCCAGGAAATGAGAGAAGGCCCTTAAGATGGGAGTGGTAGGTAGCAGGTATGGAAGGAGGCGAGGTTTCCAAAATTGAAGATCCTCTCAAGACGGGTAGGGCTTGCGAGGACAAAGGAGGAGACCCACGAGGCGTGGCAGGAGGCCCCTAATTTGGCAGAGGACGCCCCTGGAACATGAGAGGAATACTCATGCCATGCTAAAAGGGCCCCAAAACGGAAGAGGAGGACCATTGAGTATGGAGGAGGGTAGGCCGCACGATAAGACGTCTAAAACCGGTAAAGAGGCTCCAGGAAATGAGACGAGACCCCTAAGACGAGAAGAGGAAGTCTATAATTTACAAGAAGCCCCTGAAATGGCAGGAGTCGTGCCGGGGTACTTGAAAACCACGATATGGGCCCAAAAAGATCCGGCCGGGGCCCCTAAAAATCACGCTGAGGTCTCTAATAAAAAAAATATTAAAAAATAATAATAATTCACGTCCGGACCATGACAATCACACTAGGGGCACGATAGGTCGTACCGTTCCCCAACAGTATCATTGGGACACAAATGAAGCCGGGACAACGAAAAACAACCCGGACATGGATAATCACTCTGGGTCCCCAACAATGACACCAAAAGCATCCAAAACGTAATGGACACCCACAAAGTGTCGAGGTCGCTAAAACTCGCGCTAGGGATCCAAGCAAATGACGTCGGGACACAAAAGATTACATTGGACTAAAAAAGTCGCGTCGCAGCCCTTGAAAATCTCACTGGGGACCAAAAAGGTCGCGCCTGGACCCCAAAGTTTGCAGCTGCCCCAAAAATCAATTATCAACCGGAATGTCACTCTGCGCCCCAAAAAATCGGGTCAAAGTCCCCCCCAAAATCCGTTGGGCACTGGAAAAAAACGTGTCAGGGCACCAAAAAAAATCGCACCTGGAGACCGAAGAATCGTACCAGGACCCAAAAATATGACAAAAGGACCTTTAAAAAATAGAACTCGATGTCCAAAAGTTCACACCGAGACTCGATCAAATCGACCCCAGTACCGGAAAATTAAGAAAGGTCAGGAAAAAAATTACCCGGAGGGCATTTATACTCCGAAAGGTGGCATCGGCTGAAAAAAGTCCTTCGGTGGCCGCAGTGGCATATCAAAGGGGCAAATGTCCCCTTCCTCCTAAGAGGGATATGCTCCCAAGAATCGAGCCGAGGCCCCCAAAAGTCGCGCTGGGGCCACAAAAAATTCGCGTCGGTCTACCAGAATTCGCGTAGAGGCTCCAAGTAAATACGGCGAGCCCCAGAAAACTCGCTCCGAGGCCCGAAAATCTGCAACAGGAACCGCCAAGATCGCGCTGGGATCACAGCTAAGTACAACGCGCCCCGCAAACTCGAACCGGTCCCGCCAAATTTCGCCCTCGGACCCACAATTCCCATCGGTAGTACCAAAATTTGGTCTGGGCATCAAAAATTAACGTCGGGGCTGCCAACAATTGGCGTCTAGGGCCCCACATAGACACCGTGTGACCCTCAAAGTCGCATCGGTGTTCGAAAAATAAAGCCCAAAATAAGGAGGGATTCAAAAAAAAAGTCTGGGCCAGGACAATGGTTCTGGAGCACTGAACATGTCATCAGATGCCTTGACAAATCGCATACGGCATCGGAAAACATACCGGAGCTCGAAGAAATTCGAGGTGGGATACAGAAACATGGTGCCAAGGACTCGAAAAATCAGGCCGGGATTCGGAATTTAAAGAAAATTCAGAAGAGATGAACAAAATCGCGTTGAGCCCAGATAACTGGCGTTGGGTCCCGGAACCAAGCGCCTGGGCGGGATAAGTCGCGCTAGGACCCAGAAAAATCGCACCGAAGCCCCAAAATCGTACTGGGGCCCCACAAATGTACGTCAGAAGCCCCAAATAAACACAGCGGGACCCTAAGAGCACAACTGGGACCGAAAATGCGACTGGCCCTCCAAAGCGCAGTCTCGCAAAAAGCTACCGGGCCCGAAAACATGCGTTGTAGCCATAACTATATATACCGGAACTCTAAAAAAAAAAAAAAAAAAAAAAAACACCGGAATCTCTCAAGACACAGAGGGGCCATACGACCGCACAAGGGCCTGAAAAGAGGCTGGGGCCGCAAAAAGCAACATGTTCCCAAAACGAACAAAAATACCGGGCACTAAGTAGATCTTTGAAAGCGCCCCGACAACTAAAAATCTTCGGTGCGCAAAAAAGCAACAAACCCTAATACGAACAGGGGTTTCGAAAATGCGTTGGGCCTCTAACAAAAATGGATTGGAGAACTAAGACACATCCTTAGACGAAGAAATACGGAACGGGTCCAAAGAAGTGCACTCAGGCAGGGCCTTGGTTCGGTAGCCAACCTGGAAGCATGTTTAATCAAAGATATGAGGTGCATCAAAGCTCAGCGGGTATCCGCATTTCTTCAACATAAAATATGGGAAGTAGGAAACTAATGATCGAATTTAATTATTAGAATTTTCGCAGCGAACGCCAATACGAATCATTTTATCACGTCAGATATGGCGCAAGTCTATCATGTGGCAGCAATTAGCAAAGCGTAGGAGGCCCAGCACAATCCGTAGCATCGCACGAAGTGTGGCGAATGCGCCGAATGCGCAAGATGGGTGTGTGCGTGCACTAACGTTGGCGTCGTGGCGACCGGGCACTATGAACTGGAATGTCTGAAATTGGGAAATTTTACATTTTAGAGTGATTTGTGTAGGTGCAATTTCAGCAGTGCGAGGTGACTTATCAAGGGATACCAAAATAATACATTCGAACAGGGTGGGGGGGCTAGGGTTGAAATCCGATGAACCAGAAACGATAGTGGTAGATTAGGTCCCTCCACAGGATAATTCAGTTCATCACTAATTATTTTATTTAAAAAGGTCCCCTTTGACAAGATTGTGGTCGAAATCGGAAGACTTTGAGTAGTTTGACCCCCTCCAAATACGTTTGCTCCCTCCCCTTGACGCAAATATAGGTGCGTCACTGGTCCCCCAATAATTTTCTGAAACTTACGCCCATGGAGCAAAGCCAACATTGCGGGGGCAAATTCCCCCTCACAAGTATGCAAAACAACACCGAAGCCCCATATTAAATGAGAGGAATGATATTTTGAAATGTATTTTCTTCCTACAAAGTTGTCTTCTGTGATTACAGCCTGCATGATTAGAGCTTCCCAGCTTCAATACCTTCTCAACGACATAATTTACCAAACGGTACAGCACAGCGATGACCATGGGCGTGACGGCGTGGAATTAGAAGGTTTTGCATTATTTATGCATTGTCATTGTTACATGGGATATACTAGGAGTCTAAAAAGCAATAGGAGGCCCTAACACAGGACCTCCTGGAATAGTGTAATTTGCCAAATATTTACCAGAATAGAACAGGTGCCAAGGAAAAAAGCAGTGCTAAAAAATGTCTTAGACGTTACTTTATGGAATTATACAAATAAAACAAAAACTGAAGACAGAATCTAGTTCATATAATTCATAAAGATAACTTTAAAAAAATTATACCTTGCCATAGAGGATGTCATTGTTGATGATATATGGCAACACAGAAAAGTATGATGTACCTGAATGAATGTGTTTTGTTTGTTTTTTTCCTTTTTGTGATAGAGGATTTTGTTAGGTTTTTATTCACCCATGCATATTCTGCATGAGTTATCTCTGTTTGGATGCTTTCATCTTTTCTGTACTCCCCCTAACCTTTCATCTTGTGACTCTGGGAATTCCGTGGGCGCTACTAGCTTGCTACCTGTCCACGGTTTTTCCAGGGTCTCATTTCCTTTCTACTAATTGGTGGTAGTCTATCTGCAAAAAGAAAAAGAAAATAAAGAAGGGATGATAATGGTATTGGTATAATCACATTCTGTTATATCTCGTGGTTGCATCCCGAGGCACCCATGTGTTGGCTGTCCTGATCTATGGGCAGCTCACCTAGGGAAGCCCCACATTGAAATACCCAATGAAGGTGCATACAGCCAAATAGGATAGGCTGCTGCTGCATCTGATATGGGGACGACAATACAAAAAAAAACAGAAAAAAACAGTGGAGGCCCCCTTTCGGGGAGCAGGAGGCCCCTATCAACATTGCCCCCCCCCCCCCTGGAAGGATTTCGTGGTGACGCCACTGGTCCTGACCTGTGTAATTTAAGAAATGTCTCAAACTTATATATAAAGGAGAGGTTATCATGAGATAACAAGTGAGTGATGCCTATATTGAGGTTGATTCTTTCCATCGACAATTACAGGATTTGTGTAAAATGGCTAACATTTTTGATCAAAATGTTGTTTTTCTGGTGATTTCTGATGTGATTTCAATGAATTTGACACTCATTCATTTGGAAAATGAAAAATTCCCAAGATATAAGCACTTCAAGGTCAAGAAATCTAAGAAATCAGTCTAAGAAATCAGTCCAAGAAAATAATTTGACTACGGATACATGCTGTCCCACCTCAGTACCATATGGGAAGTGTGGGGAAAGGGTTTTGGATGTGGTGGTATATAATTAAAAATAACATACGATTATGAATAAAAACTAATGTAACCTAACCTAGCTTACTGATGTTGAACGGCCTAAAACCTACCGATGTTGAATCACTTAAACGCACTGATATTGGATTACTTAAAACCTACGGATGTTGGAGTACCTAAACATGATTTTAAAATGTGATTTCCAAGACAAATTGTAGAGGACTGTCCATAATAGCCACTGTAAGTGGAGGGCATACATCGTGAAATAAATAAATAAATAAATAGGAAGACGTCAGCCTTCCACAGCCGCCGGCTGCCAGCGACCATCGTGCAGACAGCGGGTCAGGCGTGCACGGTCCAGTTCGCGAACCACTGGCAGGTCATGCACATAGTGACCAGATCAGATCGCGATTGGTGCCGTTGCTGTGTCCCCTCCCGAAGCCGCCCCCGTCGGCTCCTGCGAGGTCATTTGCGCGAGGGGTATCTCAGCTGAGGCCATCATCTGAGGCCTTACCATTTCCGGCGGTCGTCTGTGATTACCTTTTAGAAACTCTCCTGCCACTGGGGAGAAGAAGCTATGGCGCACTTAGCCCCCTTGAATGTCCTTTCTTCCGTTCTTGAATGAGGGTGACAACTTGAACACGTAAAATGGACGGTAGAGGGAACCTACCAATATCGGGAACAATCCCTTTATTTTGGAGGCGCTTGATGGTGAGCCTGCCGGAAATGGCACATTGTTAGGCAGGACGATTATTACTGGGTCAATTTAGGATACACTTTGCTGAAGCTAAGGAATAGATATTTCAATTAGAATACGTCAAAGTACTCTATATTGCCATAAAATATGCAAGATAGCGTAGAGAAAGTCGGTAAAATTGCATATAAACCAATGGTGAAAGGAAACCTTCAAGCCCGCTACCAAACCAACTTCGTGGGGGCCCGTAACAAACCAACGCAATTTTATTCTGTGCGGATACCTATTGCAGTACAGGACCTGGGTGCTATGCTGAAGTTAGGTGATGTGTGTCAGGTATATATGATCCATGTTGTGCATCATGCTGATGTAGATTGGAGTAGTATGCACTCATTGCTTTGCATATGCATTGACAACCATTCATCTCGTTAATATTTTTGAGTCAATTACTTTATGCACATGCACATGCATTTATCTGTATATACATAAGCCAACCATTACCGTTCATAACGAATGATAAATAATATGAGGTGAAAACAAAGTTAGGTAAATTTGGAGATCAATGTAAATTTTGATTTTGTGGATTTTTTTTTGTACGCAATAGTATGCTTTCTGACGTGATGAAGACGATGCGATCACTCGTTTTCACAGCAAATTATTACTTTTAAGTCAATGGCGGTCGATACAATTGATAACGTCATAGGCAAAAGTAACCTAACCTAACCCAACCTGGACTAAGATAATGTAGCATAATATATAAAATGTATCATAGCATAATATAATCTAACCTAACCTAACCTAACTTAACCGGAAAACCAGAATCCTCCGAAGCAAATTTTTCGGCCATGACGTCATCAAATATATGCGATATTGTATAGGTAACTTTAGTAACAATACATATTAAACTTCCAGAAATTTAGTTACTATATTTACTAAACACACTTCCCATTTTAGTAAATATACATACTAAACCTTCAAGAATGTGTTGGACAGCACTGTCCTTAACGATTACAGCATCGCAAGGAATTTCCGGCCTTGGTCGCGTTGTGGACGCGTTGGTTTGAGAGTATGAATTATCGGAAATAAATGTCGAATTAAGACAGAAACATGAGGTTTTAAATGTCAAAGAGTATTCAATCGAGTGCATGAAGTGTTGAACTTATTCTTTATCACGTCTATGACACACCAGGTACGGATGATTATACGCGATATGCTATATTTGTAGAATGAAGATTTTGATCGTTTATTTCCTTGCCAACTGAAAAGTAATCATTTGCGGAGAAAATGAGTGGTCGCATCGTCATTTTTAAGTTAAAATACCGTGTATTCAAAATAAAAATTACAAAGAATCAAAATTTACCTTGATCTCCAATTATACCCAAAGTTATAGCAAAAATAATATATTCAACAGATGTTTCAATGTTAGAGCATCTTCGTTGGTGTCTAAATAAATACTAATTCCCTTCTTTAATTAGACACAGATGAAGATGCGTTGACGTCGAACTGTCTGTTGAATAAATTATTTTTGCTATAGCTGTTTTCAAATTACATATACATATATATATATATAATATATATATATATATATATATATATATATATATATATATATATATATATATATATACATATATCTATATATATATATATATATATATATATATATATATATTATATATATATATATATATATATATATATATATATATATATATATATATATATATATATATATATATATATATATATATACATATACATATACATATATTGTGTGTATATAAGTATATACATTATATTTATACAAATGTATATAAATATATATATATATATATATATATATATATATATATTTACATGTGGCTCATGAGTGATACCACTGAGTCGGATCTAAATCAATTCAAATTTATGTTTGAGTCGTGAGTCGAATCATGCTTCGTGAGCTCTGAGTCTGAATTGAGTCGAATCAAATAATTTTGATCTGCTCTGAATCATGAGTTCAATCGGATCTCAAGATCTATGAGTCAAATGTGAGTCGACTCATAAAATTTGAGTCGAGCACAAGTCTGTTAGGATTCTGAGGTGTATGGACATACCGTTGGATGTCCATACCTGAATAGAGTGTAAACTACTCGAATCATTGGTTGACCTCCTGGGGCCCAGTCCATAGGTCAAATTTTGACACTAAATGTACATTTTTAGTCTAAGCCTCCATTTTGGAATCATATATGCAATAAGTCAGGGCAAACGGATGCACAGATGTTCCGTTGTGTCTCAAGAGTAGCAACCAGCGCTACGTGCTGCGCTTAGAATCATGTAAGATGCCAGCCCATGTCAAATAGCAAATAGGTGACCTCAAATTGATAAATTTTCAAAAGGGTCGCAGTTTGGTAGTTTTCATTTTCTGGACAAAAATAGACGCTGATGTGGACTTGAGACCCTACAATTGACCCATATTACTGTAAGTGTCAGCATATAAAGAGGCCATCGTAAGACATCCAAGCTCATTGACCTTGATGAGGTCGCTGTTCACATATCTTATTGTTAAACAACTTAAAATATCCAACCTAATCGACGACCCAAACGTGAGCACACCTCACTTATCAGATAAAATATTGTATTTTCGCCAGCGACGTAACTCCTACTGCCAGTCAAATGATAAACGTGCAATGCAATTGAGAACTTTCGTTGATATATTTTGCAATTTGTGCTACACGATGTCACATACACCTGATTTTATGTCAGACACCGCGGCATTTTTTTCACTAACAGAACCAATTCCATTACAAATATCACATGCTGATTGGACAAACACCTTCAGCAGTTGTGTGCAGTCTGTTCGGCATCCAGGGTTCACGTTATCCGTAAGCAGGCTATCGCGGCGTTGGTTGTTTCATCTCACGTAAGCGCTCTGTCTGAACTCGGGGTATGTCTGTCGGCGATTATTCTCAGCTTGTAGGAGCCGTTGCAGCCGGTGTTCGTTTTCGGTGACAGTGTGAGTGAACTGTCCAATATCGTACGGTGTCGTCATTAACAACTTGAAGCTTGAAAGCTGTCTTCGATACCACGGTGAGCAACACTGGCCGTGTGAAAGGAGCCAAGGTTCGACTTCAGCAGCTTCTTGGCCGGCTGTCATTCCGATTTGCATGTACACATCATGTTCTGAAATCAATGGTGGCTAGGTAGCCGAAACCATTTTTAGAAAGCCTGTTGCATCTCACGATCCGCTTTTAGAATAATTCGAAGCAAAGAAGAGTAAATTAAATCTGTGCGCGCCACTGAAAACACCTCATTGAAAAGAAGTACATCTGTTGAAAAACTCATGAGAAGATGTGGGGAAAGCAGAGTGAGGTGTCCTTTCAAACATCTTTTTTCGCGGTGGGATCATTAAAAAAGTCACAGAGCTTGTTGTCATGCCACTGAGCTCTTTCTACGTCGGGTTATTCATTGGATTCGTCCGGGTGTTGTTCACCGCTCGGATTGAATGGCAAAGTGACTTCTGAAAATGAATCTATTTTCAGATCAAGTAGATATTGCTTCCTACATCACGCAAAAATTCCGACAGAATGGATTGGTTTCTATCTCTGATGTACATTCCAACTTGGCTGACAGCACCCGCTGTGGCAGACGCATCTCAACAATGATTTAAAATTGTTCAAAATGCTTCTGAATTATAGAGGCACCGACCAAGAGCTCACCAACGCCGTTCTTCTTGTCATGAGGCGCCATCTATTGCACTTAAAACCAAAGCTGACTGTGTTCTCATTTTGCACATTGTTTATCATTTTATTTTATTATTGTAGCTCAAAAGTGGACGTCTTTCGAACATAACTATTTCGCAGTGCTTGAAAACGATGCCAGAGCCAGATGAATTCGAAGGGGTTAGCCTCTATTTTCGTGGATGAAACCAATAAATTAAAGCCTCTTATCGATGGCCAGTCGTGGTTCACTGTCACTCTTGACATAAGCCACGATTGGCTAAGTGAACCTGATTGCAGGAAATGGCACGAGTACGATGGATATAATAAGGTACATGACGTCGAAGTTGAAGTGAAAATTGTTGATAACGACGCCGTACAAGGTGTCGCTTTAATTTAACAGTTCGCGCACCTGGTCGCCGAAGAGGAACACAAGCTGCAATGGCTTCTGCAAGATGTTGAAAATCACAGACAGAAATACGCCGAGTTCCAAGGGAGCATCCTCGTGAGCAGTGGGGTCGCCACGAAATTCTTCCAGGGGGGCAAGGTCGAAAGGGGGCCTCCTGCTCCCCGAAAGGGGCCTCCATTGTGTTAGGGTCTGATATTGTTTTTAGGCTCTTACTATGGTTCGAGAACGGGGAACATGATTTCATATGGGTGTTTTGTTTGTTCTTGGCATGGTGCATCATTTGCTCAAAACGCAATAGCACTAATAATTTTCGCTAAAACTGGGCAATACCAGGGTATAAAGAAGTAATATTTGGATAAATAACTAAGTGCCAAAACAAACCAACGTCTGAATGTTTTCTCGACCAGAAGAATCTTCCCGCTGGCCTCTAGATTGCAGCGAGCTGGCGGGGCTGGTGCTAATCATGTCTTACCGATATCTGCCATTGATCAACCCACTTTTTTAAGTCCTGCAAGTCTAACTGAATATAGCTAGATTCATCACTACTGTTATTTATTCCCACCAGCTTGATGTCATAAGCAAAGCTTGAACGATCATTTCTCAGTCCAAGGACGACAATTTCGCAAAGGTGACAACGAGAAGGGGATTGCATTGGTTTACTGAGCGCCATCTTAGGAATTTGTTTATTTTTATAACATTTGTTGCTGGCTGCAAGGCAACTGTCACACGAGCTAAAATATATCCTCAGCGAATAAATTCACGGCAAGAACAAGCATTGAACAGCAATGTATAAATGACAATGCAACAATGCAACAATGTCAGTGCATGCATAATGCGAAACCTTCAAATTCCACGTCGACACGCCGATGGTTTTGGCTGTGCTGTACCGTTTTGTAAATAACGTTGAGAAGGAAGCTGTGAAGCTCTAATCATGCAGGCTGTAATAACAGAAAAGAAGTTTGTTGGAGAAAATACATTTAAAAACATCATTCATCCCATGTTATATGGGGCATGGATGTTGTTTTGTTGCTTGTGAGGGGTAATTTGTCTCCTCAATGTTGGCTTTGCCCCATCGGCGTGTTTCGGATAATTATTCAGGGACCAGTGGAGTACCTATATTTGCGTCAAGCAGGAGGGAGCAAACGGATTTGCAGGGGGTGGGGGGGATACCTACGCCCATTAAAAAAGTCCTTGGATTTCGACCGCTATTTTGTCAAAGGGGACATTTCGAAATACTATAATTAGTGATCAACTAAATTGTCCTGTGGAGGGGCCTAATCTACAGCTATGGTTTCTGATTGGTCGGATTTCAACCCTAACTCCACCACCCAGTTCTAAGGTTTTCTTTTGGTATCCCTTGATAACTCACCTCATACTGCTGGAATTACACCTATACCACAAAAACCGGATCGGTATCCCAAAAACTCAAGCTGGAGCCCTGCAAAAAAGGAGGGATTCCAACAAATGAATGTCCGGGTCAGGAAAATGGTTCTGAGCACCGAACAGTTTTTTCCAGATGCCTTAAAAATGCTTATGACACCGAAAAGCATACCGGATCTCGAAAAAGTCGAGGTGGGATACTAAAACATGGCGCCAGAGGCTCGAAAAATCAGGCCGGTATTCGGACTTTAAAAAAACCCAGAAAAGATCCACAAAAATCGCGTTGAGCCCAGAAAACTGGCGTTGGGTCTCCGGAACCACGCGCCTGGGCGCGATACGTCGCGCTGGGACCCAGCAAAAATCGCACCGAAGCCCCAAAATCGTACTGGGGCCCGACAAACGTGCGTCGGAAGTCCCAAATATACACAGCGGGACCCTTGGAGTACAACGGTGCCCGAAAATACAACTAACCCTCCAAAGCGCACCGAGCCTCCCAAAAAGCGATAGGGCCTTAAAACATGCGTTGCAGCCCTAAATAAACATACCGGGAGCTCTAAAAATACACTGCGAGCTCGCAATGCGCACAGGGGCCATGAGAACACACAGGGGCCTGAAAAAGAGGCTGGGGCCACAAAAGGCAACATGGTTCCAAAACGTACAAAAGACCGGGACCTAAATAAACACATTGGGATCTTCGAAAACGCCCTGAAACGTAAAAATGTTCGTGTGCACAAAAAGCAACAAACCCCTAAAACGAGCAGGGTTTCGAAAATGTATTAGGCCCATAACTTCAATTTAAAATGTACTACCCACCACTTTAAACTATAAAATTTCACAATTTCAGGCATTCCAGTTCATAGCTCCCGGTCGCCACGACGGCAGCGTCAGTGCATGTGCACACCAAACTTTCGCATTCGGTGCATTCGCCACACTTCGTGCGATGCTTCGGTTTCTGCTAGGTCTTCTGCGTTTTGCTAATTGCTGCCACATGATAGACTTGCGCCATATTTGACGTGATGGAATGCTTCGTATGGGCGTTCGCTGCGAAAAGTCGATTGATTAAATTCGATCATTAGTTTCCCTACTTCCCACATTTTCTGGTAGTTATGAAATGCGGATTCC
>JAOTOM010002482.1:0-104294 GCA_034440615.1 Ashinkailepas kermadecensis
ACACGCAGGTACGGCGCTGACCGACCCCGTGTCGGACGGCTTGGCGGTGCCCCCTGGCGGCGGAGGTGTCGTTGAGGCAGGCGGGTCGGTCTGACCTTGCTGTGCGGGGACGGTGGGGGCGATGGTTTTGCAGCTCTACTGAGGAAGCCATCCGAAGAGGTGTGGGTGCGGTTGTGAGCGTGGGCCCGCTCGGTTTGCTTCCACAGCGGTGCGCATGTGAATTGGACAAGCAGATCAGTGTCGGCTATCAGTGTCGTCAGACAAGTGACGTCAGACAAGTGACGTCAGCTTGTTACATCGAGGGCGGCGGCATGCCGCTTGGCCATCGGGACAAACACTCAGTTTATAATTTTACCATGTAACGGCCATAGGGTCGGTGCTAGAATTCACTTATTTTTGGTGGTCGTGGGGTGCAAGTGCTCCCTGCCTACCCCCTAATCCGTCCCCCAGTATTGCACCATATTAAAATAATTCGGTGGGAGAAACAATTCATAATCCAAGGTCGGCTCTTGAACCTTGCTTGGAGGTGGAGGTGGCGGGGAGGACAGAGGGCTCTAACTCATGTATCGTGTCGTATGTTATGCAAATGGCCGGATATTCCGGTTGGGTCGGGGATATGGACCCCCTTGTTTGGGCCCTGGTAGTACACAACGTTATTTAAATGATTGATTTTTGGTTCAAAGCTAGCATTGCAAAAGTAATGTTGTAACAATTTGGATATTGCACCATATTAAAATAATTCGGTGGGAGAAACAATTCATAATCCAAGGTCGGCTCTTGAACCTTGCTTGGAGGTGGAGGTGGCGGGGAGGACAGAGCGCTCTAACTCATCTTGGGACAGGGGTGGTCACAATAACTAAAACGTTGCACATAAATCAAATGTGATTGAGATAGATTAGTTCCATCGGGTAGAACTGTACAAAACAAAATAAATAATTTCGATGCAATTATTGCAGCATTAAACTTTTTTTTTGTAATTGACTATCTTGGGAACAGAATCATTTATATATAAACGTTAATCGGATGGGATAGGCATGCAGAGTTCAATCATTTTCATAAGCCGCAACCCTGCCATTCACTGAAAATTGTGTTAGCAAAACGTTTTTCGCTGAAACAAAAACAAAAATCGGTTGCCATCCGGAGATGAGCACATACATTTTCATCGGTTTAAATGACATTTGCAAATGGAAATGCAGCCGGAACTAGGCGCACGATAGAAACTACCATTGATTATAAAAATGTTTTTCGTTTCCGAGGACAAAAGTACTCTAATTCCGAACCTTAAAAGTAAGTTTCCCACTCTGCGTATATGATGTATGCATTCTCTTCCTTTAGTCATTCTTGCAGGTTGCTAGATACTGTTTGATGGCGAGTTCTTACCTACCTGTTGTTAAATTTCATGAATCTTTCTCGTGAGTCAAAAATGTGTAGGTGTGCCATGGTTTTGTTGGTTTACGAACGGTCACAACCATCTGCACCACGTTGAAACAACGTTGCAACTATGGAGTTGTGTTACAAGGAATGTTAATGCCCTACTATTGTTAATTTATCATTTTTATATTCAATCCGAAAATATGTCTTGAAAATAATGACTTGGCTTCGTGAGAGACCTCCAGCCCCGGCTATGACGTCAGCGTCCTTTAAACAGTGTACGCTCATATGTTATACGGTGGCTTTGTGAGGCTGCGTCCAGCCAATGCTAGGCAGAGGTGGTTTCGATCACTGCATCCATGAACTACGCCACGGCAAAACGTTTGGAAGTGTGCGGGGAAGGGGGTGTGGGGATGGGGTGGGGTGGGGTGGGGTGGGGTGGGGTGGGGTGGGGTGGGGTGGGGTGGGGTGGGGTGGGGTGGGGTGGGGTGGGGGTGGGGGGGGGGGTGTCGAAGATATTAGGTCCATTATTTATTTCCATGCAACGCAACAAGTAAAATATTTAAGTTTAAATATTGATAGGCCAATGGCAATTTTCTTCTCGAAATACCACTGTGACTAGAGTTTAGCTTGCCACCAGTTCGCTGTAAGGGTCTGTCTGAGTGCAGACACGCCTCCCTTGTGTCACAACCGGCACATTCAAGGTACAACCGATCGACGCTGATATGCTGCACGCGACGCTGGTGTCGATGAACACATCCAACTCCACTGACGTCGACGGCCAAGTTCCAAACGTTTTTCTTCGGACTTGGTCACTTCCTCCTGGACATGGTCAACTCTAACCTGACCACCGGCATTGGCCGGCAAGCGTGGAACCGTGACCATCGGCATTGTCCCGCTCTGGTTACTCCAATTCCCGCTCTGGTTACACCTCCTGGACATGGTCAACTCTAACCTGACCACCGGCATTGGCCGGCAAGCGTGGAACCGTGACCATCGGCATTGTCCCGCTCTGGTTACACCAATTCCGAAGGGCAAGGCGTTAAACAATCCCGCAGGTGCGCGCCTAATTTCAACTTTGTCTGCTGCGATGAAGGTGGTCGAACGAGTAGTTGAAGAACAGCTGTCTGGCTATCTGGAAATAACCAAATTACTATCTGACGCCCAACACGGTTACCGAAAAAAGCATTCTTCGGAAGCAGCGTTTCACGCCATCACTGACAAAGTACTTTAGTTTATGGATAACGGCGAAATCTCTCTCCTGGTCTTGTTGGATCTCTCAAAATGCTTCGATGTAGAGCCCCACGAAAAATTATTTTACAAACTTTCTTTATACGGTGTCGATACTGTTTGGTTCCGCAACTACTTTGTCTGCCACACACAACAGGCTCAGATGCGTGAAGCTCACGGTGTACCCCTGGTGTCTAGCACAAGAGACAATTCAATCTGGTTTTCCGAGGTGGCGCTCTGAGCTATCTATCTATCTATCTATCTATCTATCTATCTATCTATTAATCTATCTATATATCTATTTATATATATATATATATATATATCTATATCTATATATATATATCTATCTATCTATCTATCTATCTATCTATCTATCTATCTATCTATCTATCTATCTATCTATCTTTCTATCTATCTACCCATCTGTTGGGGGGAGGTGAGGGGGGTACGCGTCCCTCCAAATTTCCGCCGTGGCGACGCCCATAAACGAGGTATGCTATATTCTTGAGAGACGTGTCCCTCCCTCTCTCTCCGCCGTGGCGACACCCATTATGGAGTGTTTTTTTTTTAATTCTTAGGGGATGCGTCTCTCCCTCCCTCTTCGCCGTGGCGACGCCCATTACGGAGGTATTCTTTCTTGGTGGATATCCAGCTAGAGTGGGTGAAAGAGCATGGTGCAGAGCATCACCATCGGCATAACTATATGTTATCATTCAGCAAGTATGCAATTCGCTCAACTATAGCTAGCATTGCTTCAACTAAGCTGAACTGCATGCGGTGTGTTAAGCATGGGTCTGAGCTCGACTGTATGATTGTGGGCTCAAGTTTATTTCCTAGTCGTATTTAGCCCTTCGTCGATTACGACTGAGCTGACCTTTTCGTTGCGACTTGGCATCTAGATGGTTCAAATGAACGTCGGAGCAAAAGTTCATGACGTTGAGGCTGCGCATCAGCCCGCAGGACAGAACGGGAGAGGGTGCGCATCAGCCCGCATGACAGGACGGGAGAGGGTGCGCATCAGCCCGCATGACAGCACAGGTGGATGCCTAGGCTCTCAGCCTCAGCTTGCAAGAGTAAAATGAGCTCTGCGCCTTATTCAGGGGCACAGCCAGGATTTTCTTTAGGGAGGCCCAACCCCAAAAATGCCAGCATACTGAGACCATTTTCGGCGCGCGAAGCAATTTTCCGTTTGGGTTCGTGCAAATCCCAACATTTCTTGTTAGGTCTAGTGCATTTAGTTCGCTAAGGGGGTGGGTGCTCCTGGCCTCCTTGACTGCGCCTTTGGCTGTATTTATATCAAGTGGCCATTCGAAAACATGCTTGAATAACGTTACAATTGTTTTTGACATGACATGACACCGTGACGTGACATCATGGCGTGACAACGTGACGTGACACCGTGACATGACACCGTGATGTGACATGGTGACGTGACATCGCAACGTGAAACCGTGACGTGACACATTGACGTGACAACATGATGTGACATCATAACGTGCATCCGTGAGGTGACCAGGGTTAGAAAAAATGGGCTGCGCCTGGATGTTGGCATCCTAAACACCACCCTCAATAGAAAACCATTCTCCGAATTTTCTCATTTGGAGATCGAATGATGCTGTTTAACAGTTAACTGATCTGTAATAGTGTTCAAGATCGGGGGCGGATATAAGGGGGGCACTGGCGGTATGTGCCCAGCCCATTGCATGGGAAGGTGCCCCCCCCCCCCCGACCGGGAAAAGGCGCCCCCTTGGAAAGGCTCTAGTGCACCCCCTGCATGTTTTTCAGTCCGAGGCGCCCCTCGGAAAGCAAAGCCGCCCGACGCCCCTCCAGGTACTTTCGAAGTGTCACCTCTCCGGGCATGTGCCCCCATGATGATTCCTGGATCCGCCCCCGTTCAAGATTGACTGGAAAGCTCAAACTGAGATTCCGATGTGACAGGTTATACCCCAAAAAATTATATCGGTATTCGATTACCCAGAAATTATACCTGTGCTCTGTGCTGCACATCCGGGACACCGGAGTACTAATCCAACCCTGAACGTGACATCGTGACGTGACAGCGTGACGTAATACCATGTCGTGACATCATGACGAGATTCCATGACGTAACGTCGTGGCGTAACAGCGTGACGTGATACCATTTCGTAACATCATGACGAGATGCCATGACGTGACATCGTAATGTGACATCGTGACGAGATGCCACAACGTGACATCATGATGTGACAGCGTAAGCCGTGACGTGACACTGTGTCAAGCTATCATGACATGACACTGGCATATCATGATACGACATTGACGTGACACTGACGTGACACTGACGTGACACTGACGTGACACGAAAACGTGTGCCGCGCCAACGTCACATCGCCGGCCGCCGTGCCGCCGCTGGTAGTTCGTCAGCTGTGCCCCTCCCCCGACCCCCCTATCAGCTGTGCGGCGCCAACTGTCGAGTGACGTCAGAGGCCCACGTATTTATCCGACCCATTTGCCGGCCGTCCGAGGCAAGTTGCGCTGAAACGAGACGCAGCGCTGCCACGTCACTGGCCGCTTAAAGTAAAGTTAGCTGGTGGAGACAGATCCCGGTCCATTTGTTATCCGCACGTGATCCCGTTAGCGCGAGAAGGGAGCGACTGGTTTCACTCATAATTATCCACCCAGACTGGAAACTTTTGATCTAATCATGACATTGAACGTAAGGTGAGAAAACCTCCAGATATCGATCTTCCAAGGGTATAGCTGGAAACTATTTTGTCAATTTCATCCCAAGTGAGTGAGTGGGGATTGGGCGACCGTGGCGGGGATGGCCGAGTGGTTAAAGTGCTGAGTTATGAGTACCAAAGGTCTCGGATTCGACACTCACACCACTCGGAACATTTCCCAATCCCGCGGCCCACCGGCGAAACCGTGTGGGCGGCGCCATTAGCCGTGATCGTGCATAAAGTGCGTCGAAAACCACCCAATAAACAAAGTGAGTGAAACTCGCTACCAGTCGGATAACGTTCGTTTGACTTTTGCATGAACTTGGTCTGCACATATATTATAAAATGAATTAGCAGCGAAGTTGAAAACTCACGGAGTTAAACAGAAGGCGCAGGAAGTTCAGCAAGGGAAGTCCGGCACCCAGGGTTGCGGAAAAGCGCAGCGCATTTTTCAGGAATGAGTGAATTTAGTCCCAAAACTGCCGGGTAGAGTAACATTACCCAATTTTCCCAATTTGCATCTCCTCTTCCTCATGTAACTACAAAGAAAACCCTAACCCATGACATTATAATTTGAACATGTTTTGGTTGCCACTTTTTTTGCCTGTTTGAGTTATTTACCACATGCATACCAAATATCCACACCTGAGCCGGTTTGCTCCAAGCAAGCTAGCCGACTCTACCCGCCTCTGTAGAAAGCAGAGTTATACGATAAAACATAGCAATAGCGACCACTTCGATGCTATCAACGCCGGTGTGCTGCAATACCGACATCAAACGATCTATGCTGTTTTATTGATGTTTTATACCAACAAAGCAGTAATGCTGCACGAGTTGATGAAGATTCTCTGGAATAATAAGCCATCGTGATATGGATAATCATCTGCTTTGATTCCAGTAGTAGTATGTTTGGCTGTCAAATGGACGCGGAGAGCCTACAGATGGTGCGATAAACCCTCCAACATGGATGCTTTATGGGAACTTCGAGCTAAACAACAATTACGATATATATAAATATATATATATATATATATATATATATATATATATATATATATATATATATATATATATATATATGTATATGTATATGTATATGTATATGTATATGTATATGTATATGTATATGTATATGTATATGTATATGTATATATATACATATATGTTCTATATATATATATATATATATATATATATATATATATATATATATATATTTTTTTTATATATATATATATATATATATATATATATATATATATATATATATATATATATATATATATATATATATATATATATATATATATATATATATATATATATATATATATATATATATATATATATATATATATATATATATATATCAGTTCTATCATCGTATTGGCGGTTAAATTGTTTCCGACTTAATCATTTACATTTCTCTTCTGCCTTTTTTTCTTCGCGATAATTCGTTACAGGAAGCATCAGTATTGGTTTCGATTGCCAGCTTTTCTTCATACCGGACTATAATGGGCACATGGTATGAAAAAAGGTGTGCATCAATGTAACAATATCGCACTGGGCCTGACTGCAGACTTGTGTCTGTCTTGTCGGGTAGACCATTCTGGACACCTGTCCACACTGACGGATTCAGGAAAGCATTCTCGAAAACGGCTCGTGAAAGGGTGTGGAAGAGGGAGGAGCTACGTCACAATATATGAATATACTTTGTATTGTTCCTTGAATAGCTAATGCGAAGTGCGTAGAGTGCGTAGCGCGTGAGACCTGTCAAAGACATTTTTATTCTTGATAAGATGTGCCCAGATATAGAGAAATGTGTCAACGCACGCAAGTTCTCCTTTATGATAGCTGTTTCGAGGGTGATGGCCCAAATTCCCCCTGGTTCCGGCAGGTTCCACCCTGAGGGGGGGGGGCACATGCACCCTGTTGCCCCCTAAATCCGCCACCGTAGGATAGTACGGAATAAGCTTCCCATATATTGGAAAGTCATCCATGTGGTCGTCCAGTAACTGAATATGTAGACATTTCTCAGCAGATTTTCACCTCGGTGACCATCGCACATTAGAAGATGATCGAATGAACAACTTGTATCGGCTATCGAACGCCAGCCTCGAACCAGTGGCGGATCGTGAAGCCGGGGTCACTGTGCGCTCTTCGTGTCGAGCGGGGTGCGTGATTTCGGCGCGGCGGCGGCGGCCGGCCGTCGGCCCGTTCGCCGAGGGTGCGTCGGGCCGACCTTGGGGGAGCACGTACGGGCCGGACAGCTCGATACGACGCCAGTGGGGAGAACGGGGCCCGGTCACCGGTCAGCCACCGCCAGAGGCATCGATCGACGCCGGGCCGGGCCGCTCGGCCGCCGTCACCGGGCGCGACCTTGCGTCCGCCCAGCTGTCGCGTGCCGGCGGCAGGGTCAGGTCGGCTCGCATACCGGCGGTCGAGGGGGGGTGTACCCGCGCAGCCCACTCACCTAACCTGAGCATGCGCCGGCTGAATATACACGAAAGAAATTGAGGACAAATCGCCACTTTTCAACACAAAAAAATTGGGCCCCAACACCCATGACCTGACCTCAGTATACCTGGGCACACCGGCTGGCCAGGTATCATTTGACGGGCTGCCAGCTATCTGTTCGTCGGCGCCGGCCAGGACGGGTGGAATCCGACCGGCCGCTGGTGACGAGGGAGCCGCGCAACTTCGATAGGACTGCAACTTGGTCAGTTCACCGCAACAGAGGGGAAGGAGGGGTGACTACTTCTCCCCAAAGGCAAAAATCGTCCACTTTGTGACGAGCGTAAGTGGCAGAAAGGTTTCCGATATCAGTTCAAGTATGAATGGCCATGCACAAGAAAACATTTGTTCTCGTTATATGAAGAAAGAACCATTCAACGGACGCAAAAAAAAGCTATAGCTGAAAAGATACTGCAATTTCTTCGATTTGCAGCATGGATCATGGTTTTGCTTTCTGTGGCTGATAGAGGGATCAGTATTCTTTTTCAACATCAGGCATCTGGAGGGATGCGAGAAGCCGGAATGAATGTTTTTTAAATGGCGTGAGAGCGTACCAAAAAGTCAGTGGATGGGGACAAGTCACCTTCAAGTTATTTTTTTTTATACAAAGCCCATATGATTGATGGCTTCGGTCCCCTTTTCCAAGTGGAAATGTAGTGTTTTTTTTCCCAGGATTTGTGTCATCTTTGCTGGTCGTGTGATGGATGCCTATTATTATTTCAACATGAAATAAATTAGGTGTGCGCATGCGCACACCTAATTAGGTAGTTGTTTGTTGTCAATAGTTGTTAACACGTGGGTGTTTGTTCATCGCTCACCGCACGCTTGACTGAGGTAGGACGTCCAGGTAGTTATAATTCTTCAAAGGACCCAATTAATCCCACGAAAATATTTGAAGCGAAGATCTCGATGCGGTCAATATGACCTACCATGTTAACACGCGCACCGGAGGTGGGGGGGGGGGGGCGAAATCCGCCCACCCCTCCAGTTTTTCGTACATAACTGCAGATTTTACCGGTCAATATACGCGATTTTCTGAGTACCTGCTTAGAAATGACCGGCGCGTCGTTTAAAGCAAGAAAATGGAAATCGACCGAAATTTTTTTTTCGAGTTAGGGGCCGTTAAAGTAAAAAAAAGTCGTACCGCCAGACCACAAAAATCGGCGCTGATGCGCTTCCCGTGTATTCGTAAAATGGAAGTGTTCTTGGCAACACTAGCGACTTGTTTGATATATATTGATATGCTATATAGTTTCAAGGTCATGTTAGGTCACCGAGGTCAAGTTAGGTCAAGTTTATGACAGGTTAATGGAACGAAACTTGGTCAACTGGAATGTTGTCATAAATGCACTACTGTTTGTCATGAGTACTGTTGCGTTTGTCATTTGTCCTTGCGTTTCCATACTTTATTCATGTACTTCACTCCTTTCTTCGCGAAGCCGATTGCGCCGAGCTGCCCGACGGAGCAGTCGGGCGGGGCGGCCCGGTTCCGGTAACTGGAACAGGTAACTGACCTGATAAAGTGCTGCTATATAGGTGACCTGAGGTCAAATGTCGGGTTTAGCATCTGTATTGCATCATTAGTAATGTCCAAAACATCATTGATGCCAACTTTGGAGCATATAACACAATCACAGCGATCCATAACAATGACAAGCCAAGCCACGCAAAACAAGAAAATGTTGACAAATGTAACCTCATTTGACCTTGAAGGTATTGACCTAAGGTCATGGAATTTGCACACAATAGAGTTCACTACCGTACCCATCCTCCCCACGAATGTCGTTCCTCCAGCTTTAATAGGAGCCGAGATCTTAGGGGGGGGCGGAATCCACCCCCTCCAGTGCGCGTAATTTTCAGAGGCCCTCCAGGGCGCGTGTTAAGGAGCCGAGAAAAGGCCTATGCTAATGGGGACTGGAGTACCACTGCTGGGAGAGGGAGGAGTTAAAATGAAAATATTCCGTCAGGAATACAGCGTCAGATCAATACGTCGACAAACAACAGGGAGAGACTTCGTGAAGTGAAGCTCTGGACGCCTCACTTCAAATGCACATAAAGACTTGTCATTGCAGGACAGTGGGGTATTCAGTATTTTTAAGGGGTGGGTGATCAAGACTTTATTCGGTGTAAGCCAGTCGAGAGCAGAAAATGGAGCATGACAAAAATGCGGCATCTCGCTGTTAGTTCAAACATGGCGCGTGAGAGGTTGGGGAGAGGGGCGTAGACACCTTTTTTTGCAAGGGGGAAAACGGTTAGGTATCTATTGAGGATTGGAGTATCCCTAGCACGGGAGTTCATTTCAGAAAATTATTGTGGGTAGGGAAAAATACATGAAGACAATGAGCAGGCCCAAATGGATTGGGGTCACACTCCATAGCGTTCCATGTTAAAAGTTGAAATTATGTGTGCGTGTGGGGGGGGGGAGAGCCAAAGTTGAAGGGACACTTGTCCCCTCAAAAGCATATAAATCAACGCCCTTTTTCCTAGTGTTCGTTAGTTTGTTATTTGGGTTTAAGGACACTTTAGCCAGTTTTGTGATCATTGGCGCTCGTCCCTTGGTTTCTGTGGAGCGTCTGAAGCACAGAGTCCCCTGAATTTTTGGTCTATGCATGATTATGGGACCTCCAGACATGCTGGGACTTGCGTGGGTGTCACTTTATGAAGTTGGTTGGGGATGACCTTTTTGACGGTCAAACCTCCCCGAAACCGTTTGTACCTCACGGCTACCAGGTACATGGTTCAGCGGTTAAGCTTCGGCCTAATTGGTGGTGGTGGTGGAGGTACAAATAAACGATTGGGGGGGGGCAGTGGCCCCTTAGAATATGCAAAGTGATGCCCCTGGAAGCTAGTGGATAATCTTGCCAGCCACGGGCGTTGCTTTCTGAAAATTATTCGGGGCCCTCAATAATCCTGCGCAAGATCACAATGAGGGGGCACTTGCCCCTTCAAAAGCATATAAAACAATATCCCTGCTGCCAGCTGTCTGTGTTTTTTTTTCCTCAGCTGTAGGACCTCCTATATCAAGTCTCCTGACGTTGAGCCTCAAGACAAGAGGGTGTCTCCTGCCAGGTGTTGGAGCATTTTTGTAAGCCCTAATGATCTCCTGCCAAGACCAATACAATCATGGGCATACGAGCGGCCTAAAGGTGTGTTAATTCGAGGGGCAAAACCATCATAGGACAATTGTTTCCAACCAATGTCATCGAGTTAATGGTTAAGATCGGATAAAAAGTGAGGGCCCTGGCCCCATGCCCCCCCCCCTCTGTTCTTACGATCATTAATGGACTTCCTGGTCCCGGACATACGGACGAGACAACACGCTAGGACATGTCGAGCGCTCGGACCATTCATGCACCTCAGGGGCATCCTGCCAAAGTTAAAAAGTTAATGAGATTCCTCCGTTAACGGGGAGGGGAGGGACGGGGTTACGGGACCAGGAGCGGCGCCAATTGGCGCCACTCATGGTTGCAAGGGAAAAATATCTGATTGTGGATATAGCCTATGCCAATCTCTACACAGATTGCTGCAGATGACGAAATATCCCGACCGGTGCCGCGTTACCGACTGGAAAGCGTCCTTCCTGTGACCACGGCCCTGCCTTCATAGTTTGCTTGGTGAAGGTTTTAGTGGTATCTGAAGAACGTACATTCAATTTGGCAGCACTCACTAAAGAAGGCACGAATTAAAAGAAAAGTAAAAGAGCGATCTTCCGATACATTCTGACAGCTGCACTTGGCTTAATACAATTTTTGGAAAGGCAAATCATATTATACGATATTTTTCAATGTGCCGTATTAAACAGCTTGGAAATTAAATTTCGGTATAAAAATTAAGTGAAAACATCGACGAAGACCCATATTGACGCCCCTGTGACGAACATTACAGCAGAAATCAAACATCGCAAGTAAACACGTCAGGTAAGAATGACTGTAACTTAGAATGCTCGGTTGCGAAGAGCATTTTAGACCATCGATTCGCGTGGATTATTTAATGCAATGCTGTAGAAGCTTCCAAAGGAGTCGGTGAACATAGTGTTGCTGTTCTTGTGATTGTTTCTAATTGATGTCATGTTGATGAAGTCCAAGTCCTCGGGAAGAATAATGGGATAGATATGGCGAAACGAAATGTTAAGTAAATTATTCGGAAAGCCCAGAAATGTTAAGCCTGATTAAATGAAAAACCTCGAAGGGCTTGCCCACAGGTACGTATGCTGAAACGTGAAATTACTGGAGAAGCCAGAGCCACCATCTCCCATCAAGTGAAAGATAGGAAGTTGCACCAATTGAGTGGGATCCGCATAGTGTAATACTGGACGAACATTTTTTTTTTCGGCACGTATTCATTATAGGTGCCGAACTTTGCCGCTTAATTACCTATTAACTTTATTCAACTAATTATGCTCATAAGTGAAAGAAGAATACATTTTTTTTAGTTGATGCTATAGGTAAGAATCAATATGAAGGTTTTGCCAGCTGGATGACCCAAGGGAACTGATCTATTTTCTGAGCGTTTTTTTGCTTTGCTTTGTAGATCTGCACTTCAAACTCGAATTCGAATCAAACGATTTTTTTTTAGCCAGAGGCGCCCCTCTGAGAGGAAAAGACGCCTTTCCAGTGTGCTCGAGTGCGCCCCCATCGAATTTTGGGTAAATATCAAGATCAAGGTAAAATGCGATTTTGTGGATTTTTTTTTAAATACATGGTATTTTAACGTAAAAATGACGATGCGACCACTCATTTTCTCGGCAAATGATTACTTTTAAGTCGGCGACGGTTGATCACGTCATAATTATTTGATGACGTCATATGCATTAAGTCATGGACAAAAGAAAAAATTAAATAACCTAACCTAACCTAACCTAGACTAAGATAACGTACCATAATATATAAAATATATTCCATCATAATATAATCTAACCTAACCTAACCGGAAAACCAGAATCGTCCGAAACAAATTTTTCGGCCATGACGTCATCAAATATATTACAAATAAAATAATACGGCACCGCAAGGAATTTCCGGCCCTTATCGACGGTTGCTGGCGCGGCGTGTTGCGAGTATTCATTATCGGAGATAATGTCGAATTAAGGCAGAAACATAAGTTTTCGATGTCAAAGAGTATTACATCGAGTGCATGAAGTGTTGAATGTCTTCTTTATCACGTCTGTGACACACCAGGTATGGATAATTATTCGCGATGTGCTATATTTGCAGAGTGAAGATTATGATAGTGTATTTGTTTGCCAACTGAAAAGTAATCATTTGCGGAGAAAATGAGTGGTCGCATCATCATTTTTACATTAAAATACCCTGTATTAAAAAAAATCCCCAAAATCACATTTTATCTTGATCTTGATATATACCGAATTTTGAGCCTGAGGTGTCCCTTGAGATAAAAAGGCTCAGTGCTCAGTGTGCTCGGGTGCACCACGTCTTATTTATGATGATGGGGGGTATGTTGTGGGTCATAGGGTCATATTTAGGTATAGGGTATAGCATAGGGTCAATGCTAAGCTCGTCTCAAGCCGTGGAGAGGTCTACCCTCTGCACCCCACCCCCAGTCCCTTCGCATGTTGAAGCATTCTCTCAAGGAAGAGCAAGTGGAGTGCCTGTGTAGGCATGTTTCTTCGAATAATTGTAATATGTGAGTCTAGTGGCGTAGCCAAGGGGGCGAAGTGGGCTGCCGCCCCCTGGAGAGTCAGAGGAGACCCCCAAGCAACCGCCTTGAGGGGCCGCAAGGATGTGGGCCGACGTTGAGGTCCCGTGGCAAGGAGGGGTCCCCGGACCGTTGGCAAGGCCCCCGGGCTGACGGAGTGGGCTCCGGACGAATACGAAGGGCTCCTGGGCTGACGGCGGGGCCCAAACCGAAGAAAGGGCCCCTGATCTGATGGATCAGGCCCAAGCATTTAAAAAGTGGTTGCGGATTGCGGGAAAAGGTCATGGGTCTTCAAATAGGGCCCCTGAGACGACGGAGGGTGGCTTGCGTGATAGAGGAGGCCCAAGCTTTTGAAGGAGGAGACTCCGGTCGGACGGAGGGTGTCCTGAGCCGTGAAAGATGGTCCCTACGC
Organism: Ashinkailepas kermadecensis; assembly: GCA_034440615.1. Lineage (NCBI taxonomy): Eukaryota > Metazoa > Arthropoda > Thecostraca > Neolepadidae > Ashinkailepas > Ashinkailepas kermadecensis. The sequence goes on from JAOTOM010002482.1 coordinate 13,888, forward strand.
AGACGGAGGGGTCCGGGCCGGACGTGCAGGGCCTCTGGGTCGGTTTTGGCTCATGCTGATGGAGAGGGACTCAGAGCTGACAGCGTGCCTCAGGCTGATAAAGAGGCCCCCGAGCTACATAGACGATCCGTGCCGAAGCGGAGAGTCCTCGTAAAAGGCCCATGGAGGGGTTCCGGGCTGTTAAAAGGCAGTGGCGCTTCCAAGCTGTGTAGGGGCACCTGCTCCCTTGGCGAATCCGGTGGGCCCTACAGTCGACCGCCCTGAGGGGCATTGATATAACCGAGGTAAAATTTAAACGCATCTTGCAGCTTGTGTGGGAAGGGCTTTGAGACATGTAGACGTCCACCCTGAGGGCTGGCAAGGGTCATGGCGACAAGAGAGTGCACTCCCGGGAGCTGAAATACCCATGTCAGCTGGAATACCCATGTCAGCTGGAATCGGCCCCCGACAGCTGAGGAATAAGCAGGACGCCTGATGGCTCGGGAGGGCTGGGATGCTCTTGGGGTTTGAAAGGGCTCCTGAGGAGTGAACAGGGCCCCTAAGAGCTGAAGAGGACTAGCGAGGGCCCATCTCAGATCTGAAATGCCCCGGGATGGGAGCTAGACAGGACTATTAGGACTGTGATGGGACCCTAAAAGCGCGAGAGAGACCTGAGGAATGAAGAGGATCTCGTAAGAGCACAGAGAACTGGACTGATTCTTTGAGTTTAAGAGCGGCCCGTAATGGATGAACAAGGCCCCTGAGATATTACAAAAATATAAATCCCTGTTGGCTGGCAATTGATGTGAGAAATACCGTGGGCCAGTCTCAGAGCTAGGCTGTTGAGTTTCAGAGCTTGAAACCACAAGAGCTGTCGATAACTAGAAAGGGCCCCTAGCAGCTTCATAGGGCCCTTGAGGGCTAACAGAGCCCCCTGAGAGCTAAGGAGAGTCCCTTAGGTTAACAATGATATACAATGAGAATCAGCATTAGACATACTGAGAGTCGGCGTCAGAGCTAGAAAGCCCATGAAGCCTGTCAAGAACAGGGAAGGGCCCCTAACAGCTGGAGAGGACCCCTGACGGTTGAATATGGTCACTGAGCGTTAGAGGGGACTGGACAGGGGTGTCCAAGGAGCTTGTAAGGGGTCATGATGAGAACAGGGCTCCTGAGATCTAAGGAGAATTTCTAAGGGCTAGGAATAGTTGTGAGGAATATTGAGCGCTGGTTTCAGAGCTAGAATGTTCTTGATAGGCCGAAAGGCTTTCGAGGACTGGGAACGGCCCCTGACAGCTAGAGCAGACTAGACTGTGATGCCCCTGAGGTTTGAAAGGAACCATGAGCGTTGAACAGAGCCACCTAAGAGCTTAGGTGGGTCCCGAGAGCTGACGATGTTTGTTAGAAATTGCGATGCCTGTCTCGGAACTCCATGATGCCCCTGAAAGCTGCACAGGTTTGTCAAGGAGTGGGAATAGACCATTCAAGTTGGAAAGGGCTCCCGACGGATGAGTAGGACCCCTGAGAGCCAGTTAGGACTGTATTGGGATGTCCCTGAGCCATAGGGTGGGCACAGGATGGATCAGGAGCCCCTGAGAGCTACGGAGTCCCTGAGAGCTGGCGATGGGCGCGAGGTATACTGGGGGCCAGCCTCCGAGCTAAGATGTCCTTGAGAGCCATACGTGCTGCCGAGGACTGCTACCCTCCACCACGAAAAATTAATTCCAGCACAGTGTGATCACGTGACTCAGCGGCGTCCGGCCGCGCGTGGTGTGTGGTGTGACTCACACCCCAGTCACCTCTGTGTGGCCGCGGGCGGGCGGGCGGCTCGGCTGGGCGCGCGCCCCCTGGCTGACGTCCAAGAGTCTGACGGCGCTGCCGCCAACTGATTGGGCGCCGATGCCGAACACCGGTGAGGCGCCGACCGTGAGACCATAACCTCTGCCGCCCGGCGCTGGCTGCAGCCGGGGCCGGAGCCGGAGCCGGAGCCGGAGCCGGAGCTGAAGCCGAAGCCGAAGCCGGCATCGGAGCTGAAGCCGAAGCCGAAGCTGAAGCTGAAGCCTGAGTCGGAGCTGAAGTTGAAGCTGAAGCTGACAGCGCATACTGGCCGTGCCGCCCAGCGTGTTGCGTGGCGTCCGACGACGGGCGAGTCCGTACGTCACGTGCTGGCCGCGGGTAAGGCAGCGCCAGGCCGAGTCCGGGTCGGATTCAGGCTCGTGCTCTTGTCGCACACGGCTTTTTCTCGGGGCCCGAGTGGATTAGTTGACCTTTTCTCGTGCGGTTTGACGTCAGGGATGTTGTGGTAAACATCCGGGATAAAGGTCAAGATGAATACGAGCAGGGTGTGAGCGCGAGTCAAGCGTGAATCAAGTCGGGGACAACAAATTTCAGGACTGAAAAAGCAGCGGCTCAGTCAGCTCTGCCTGCTGCTTGAGTCGGTCTATGCCCGATTAAGGACATAGACTATTCTATAGACTTAGACATAGACTAGAAAGCTATATTATTCATTGATAATATAAATGGCGGAGGTAGCTGACCTAACTTTACCGCGCTATGACTGTTAAGTTAGGCGCAAACATGTAAAATATACATTGCGAAAAAGACAATCTTCGGTCTCCTGGATATAGCAGGCATGGAAGTGTATTAGCCTATTGGCGCTGCTACAGCACGCGGCCATGATACCATGATACAGCTTCCGTGATATTTCATGATGGGTGCCTTATATTTACTGGATACACCAGGTATTTTTCGAAAAACAGGAGGGATGCCCAGCAAGTACATGCCGGGATAATATTCTAGCTGCTATCCATGTCAAGTGTACTAGATGGAACACTAGTGTGTTCCATATCTCATCTACAACGCGACGGGACAGTATTCCGGCTGCATCGCTTGTTGTGTGAACAACTCGTCGCTAACATTTAGACATTCCCCAGACGGTTATGGAATGCACCAGCTCGCTCCAAATGCAGGTGGTGCAGATATGGAGACCTAAGTGTGGTGAATATTGACCGCTCAGGGACAAATGAGTCTTGGGACTCTGCGTCCGGGAGGCCTCTTTTTGGTGCCTTCCTCATGGACAGTGGCGCCTAAAGCATCCTTGCCCCGTCTGATGAAACTGTTCCGACTTCTCCCGTGCGCATGCTAACTACTGGTTTTCTTTATGATGAAGACAGCGAACAATGCCAGCTGCATTCGTCGACAGCTGTACTACAGCAAAAATGTCAAGACGTCCCTGTTAAACGAATGGCATGCAATGAAAATGCACTCAGATGATACCAATGCCATTGTATCATCTTGTTGTGTACCAGGTGCTCAAAGCCAGGCTTTGTACCACGTAAACTCACGATAAAGCTTCAAGGACATTGCTGATAGTTGCTTTCCATAAGTTCTAAAAGATGACATTCTAGTGGACTGTACCGAGTATCAAATAGTCGTCCAATTGACCGTAGAGCTAGCCGAGACTAGTGAGCACCATAGTCTGAAATTGAGTTCGAAAGGGTACGCAACGAAGTGATTCAGCGTGTAGATGAAACTTCTCGTCTAGTTTTCGGTTCTTCTCCGATAACTTCCACTTCAGCACCAATCACTTACCCATCAGCACCGATAACTTTTGCAATCAATTGGGCTTATCGACGTCCACGGTGTAAAGTCTGCCGATCGATGAGAACAGTCCCGATTGGGCCTGCTTTAGTATCAATAACGTTTGCTTGAGTACCGTTATTTGTAAAGGGCTCCGCAACCTGGGAAAAGCTCAGTGTATGCCTCAGCTAATAGATGCTTGCATACCTGAATCTCAAAAAGCTATCACGGCGGACACAGATCGCATACCGGATAATATTCTGAGTGCCAATGATAGGCAGTTTGTGGTACAATGTGGCTATGGTTGCTATGCCGACCGTCGGTCTGGATATAGGCTGACCGTTTATCTGTGTCTGGAAGGCCGACCGCCCGCTCGTGTTTGGTAGGCTGACCGTTCATCTGTGCCAGGAAGGCTGACTGTGGACTCTGACAGGCTGGTCCCATGCTTGAGAGGTCGGCCCCAGGCTGTCTGGCAAGCTGACCACCCTCCTGTGCCAGGCAGTCCGTCGGTGTCTGCCAGGCTGACCGTGCGTGGCCGTGTCTGACCGGCTGACCCTGCGACAGGCGGACGGTGACGCCGCGGAATGAGCTCCGCCGGTGACGTGGCGCTGACTCGACTGGCCAGCTACAGCTCGCCGGGCGCGATGCCCGTCTCGTCGCGGCTCAGCTACACGTCGTACGCGTCGCTGGCGGCGCGCGGCTCGCCGGCGCGCGCCGCGAGCCTGGAGCGCGGCTCGTACGCGCCGCTGCCGGGCCGGCTGGGCGCGCGCCTGTCGCCGGCGGCCGGCTGCGACAGTCGACGGCCGCCGCTGCCCAGCGGCGAGTACCGGCGCTCGGCGGCGCGCGCCGCCGCCGGCCGGCGCGAGCCGTCCGCCGACTCGGACACGCTGACCGAGGCGCGCCGCTACCTGCAGCAGCGGCGCGACCGGCTCGGCCGCGCCGAGGCGTCCGCCGCCGGCGCCGCCGACTCGGCCGTCAGCCGGCTGCTGCAGCGGCTCGACGCCGAGCCGGCCGCCGACGCGCGCCGCTGGCGCGCCAGCAGCGAGTCGGCGACGCCGGCGAGCCGCGAGCGCGTCGTGCCCATCACGGTGCAGCGGTGCGAGCGGCTGGAGCGGCAGCCGTCCGTAGCCGAGCTGCGCCGCCAGCTGGACGCCGCCAGCCTGGCAGAGTCGCCGGCCGACGAGGCGGCCAAGCCGGGCTCGCAGCGCGTGCTGGGCATCAGAATCGAGTCGGCTGGGCGGCCGTTGCCCGGCCGGCCAATCGCCGTCGGCCTCGCCGGCCGCCAGTCGATCGGACCCAGCTCCGCCCCTTCAGATCAGGTACGCTCCATCGGGTCGAGTGCACGCCGTCATGTCAGGTCAGGTGGGGCGACCGGCACTAGATCGGCTCTGTGCCGTGAGGTCGGGTACACTCCACGACCGAAATTCACTCGATCAATTCAACTCTAAGTGGCGCCGCTTCATCAAGCCACCACCAGCACCTCAGTCATGCAGTAGACACGTGGCGTGTGATGTCCCCACTTCGTGACGTGCGACAAGGCCGTGGCGACCCCGCCTCGACCTCCTGTGGCGGTCGGCGTGGCCTCCGGCGGCTGTGAGGCCGCCATCGGAGCGGCAGCTGGCGACAATCGGGTCGACGACCGACGGTGCCGACGGGGCGGGGACGAAATCGTTCTCGGACCCCGCCCCGTTGCACGTCGACCGTGTTCCGTCCATGCATATGGCTCGGAGATGGAGGCGGAGGCCGAGGCGGAGTCGGAGGCAGAGGAAGAGGCAGAGGCAGAGGCAGAGGCAGAGGCAGAGGCAGAGGCAGAGGCAGAGGCAGAGGCAGAGGCAGAGGCAGAGGCAGAGGCAGAGGCAGAGGCAGAGGCAGAGGCAGAGGCAGAGGCAGAGGCAGAGGCAGAGGAAGAGGCAGAGGCAGAGGCAGAGGCAGAGGAAGATGAAGAAGCAGGGCAAGAGACAGAGGAAGAGACAGATGCAGATACAGAGCAAGAGGCAGATGCGGAGAAAGAGGTAGAGGCAGAGAAAGAGGCAGATACAGATGCAGAGGAAGATGAAGAGGCTAGAACGGGAACGGGGACGGGAACAGAGACTGGTGGCCAGCTGGTGGCCGGCCGGCAGACCCAATACTGGCTCATTCGGAGGACCGGGTTGGCACTGTGCGGGTGGCGACTCGTCTCGGTGGTCGCTGCCCAGACGGTGAAGTTACCGAGCGATCCGATCGAAGCGGGATGGCTGCGTCGTCACACCGACCGCCGTCACCGTGGGTCGTCTCGGGGGACGTTTTGGAGGGAGATGGCGGATGGAGGTGTCTGGGGGAAAGTAAGCGAGGTGGGGGTGTCAGGCGATGCTGCGGGTTTTCTGCGGGCGGCGTCCGGCAGGGAGGACAGGTGGTGCCATGGCGGAGGGATGTACCAGCTGTCCGAACCGGACAGGAAGGCGGTGCCAGGCGGGCAGCTGTCCGAACCGGACAGGAAGGCGGTGCCAGGCGGGCAGCTGTCCGAACCGGACAGGAAGGCGGTGCCAGGCGGGCAGCTGTCCGAACCGGACAGGAAGGCGGTGCCAGGCGGGCAGCTGTCCGAACCGGACAGGAAGGCGGTGGGCGGGCAGCTGTCCGAACTGGACAGGAAGGCGGCGCCAGGCGGGGAGCTGTCCGAACCGGACAGGAAGGCGGTGCCAGGCGGGCAGCTGTCCGAACCGGACAGGAAGGCGGTACCAGGCGGGCAGCTGTCCGAACCGGACAGGAAGGCGGTGCCAGGCGGGCAGCTGTCCGAACCGGACAGGAAGGCGGTGCCAGGCGGGGAGCTGTCCAAACTAGACACGAAGGTGGCATCAGACGGTGTCAGATGGTGTCGGGTGGTATCAGATGGTAGCAAGTGGTGTCAGGTAGCTGGTATTAGGCGGCGTCCTGCGGTGTCAGGCAGGTGGTGTCAGGGATGTGTCGGGCGGTGTCAGGCAGGTGGTGTCGGGCGGTGTCTGGCAGGCAGCGTCGGAGTTGTGTCAGGCGGTGTCAGGCAGGTGGTGTCAGATGTGTCGCGCGGTGTCTGGCAGGTGGTGTCCGATATGTGTCGGACGGTGTCAGGCAGGTGGTGTCGGGCAGGTGGTGTCGGGGTTGTGTCGGGCGGTGTCAGGCAGGTGGTGTCGGGGTTGTGTCAGGCGGTGTCAAACAGATCGTGTCGGGGTCGTGTCGGGCGGTGTCAGAGATGTGTCGGGCGGTGTCAGGCAGGTGGTGTCGGGGTTTTGTCGGACAGGTGGTGTCGGGGTTGTGTCGGGCGGTGTCAGACAGATTGTGTCAGGGTTGTGTCGGGTGGTGTCGGGGATGTGTCGGGCGGTGTCGGGCAGATCGTTTCGGGCGGTGTCGGGCGGTGTCAGACAGATCGTGTCGGGGTCGTGTCGGGCGGTGTCACACAGATCGTGTCGGGGTTGTGTCGGGCGGTGTCGGGCAGATCGTGTCGGTCGGTGTCGGGCGGTGTGAGACAAATCGTGTCGGGGTCGTGTCGGGCGGTGTCAGACAGATCGTGTCGGGGTCGTGTCGGGCGGTGTCAGACAGATCGTGTCGGGCGGTGTCAGACAGATGGTGTCAGGGTTGTGTCGGGGATGTGTCGGGCGGTGTCGGGCAGATCGTGTCGGGGTCGTGTCGGGCGGTGTCAGACAGATCGTGTCGGGCGGTGTCAGACAGATCGTGTAGGGCGGTGTCGGACAGATCGTGTCGGGCGGTGTCAGACAGATCGTGTCGGGGTCGTGTCGGGCGGTGTCAGACAGATCGTGTCGGTGCTGTGTCGGATGATGTCGGCCGTGGTCGGAACAGTTGGCCGTCGTCGCCGTCGGCCGCCGCTCGCCCGGCAAACGGTTGGCTTTTGCCGGCGATGTGCCGACGTGACCGCCGCGACGTGACCTGGGTACTCTGTCTGTCTGTTGTGCAGCCGCTCGTGCGGAAGCCGACTATTGACGCCGTCGTGCGGCACCGCTGTGGATCGCCAACTGGCCCGGTCGTCTTGGAGCCGTGCGGTGTGACTCTCGTGTGGAACCCGTGTGCGTCCACTGTCGGCTGCCGCGTGGGACCTGTCGGGATCCAGCGCCGTCTCATCGTGGGACCTGCCGGGACACAGCGCCGTCTCCTCGTGGGACCTGCCGGGACACAGCGCCGTCTCCTCGTGGGACCTGCCGGGACCCACCGCCGTCTCCTCGTGGGACCTGCCGGGACACAGCGCCGTCTCCTCGTGGGACCTGCCGGGACCCAGCGCCGTCTCCTCGTGGGACCTGCCGGGTCCCACCGCCGTCTCCTCGTGGGACCTATCGGGACCCACCGCCGTCTCCTCGTGGGACCTGTCGGGACCCACCGCCGTCTCCTCGTGGGACCTGTCGGAGCCCAGCGACGTCTCCTCGTGGGACCTGTCGGGACCCAGCGACGTCTCCTCGTGGGACCTGTCGGGACCCAGCGCCGTCTCCTCGTGGGACCTGTCGGGACCCACCGCCGTCTCCTCGTGGGACCTGTCGGGACCCACCGCCGTCTCCTCGTGGGACCGATGCGGACCGAGGCAGCTGGTCGGACGGCAGACAGAAGACGCGCCGGTCGGCCGGCCGCCGGCGGCACGCACCAGCTGCTCTTCGTCTGGCTGGCTGTCGCCCTCCTGCTGGCCGCCCTGCTGCTGCTGCTGCTGCTGCGGCGGCGGCGCAGACGGCTACGGCCGCCGCCGCCCCGGCACGAGGTAGCCGGGCTTCTGCGGCTGGGCGTGTGACCGTGCCGAGGCGTGCGGTCGATCGAAATAGCCGGCAGCCGGCCGGCCGGGTCTCAGCCGGTCGGCCAACTGGGTCACCGGCGGCAGGCGCGAGCAGGCGCAGCCCCGGCCACTGCTGACCCAGACACGGCTCACACACCGACAGCTGACACACCCCGGCCACTGCTGACCCAGACACGGCTCACACACCGACAGCTGACACACCCCGGCCACTGCTGACCCAGACACGGCTCACACACCGACAGCTGACACACCCCGGCCACTGCTGACCCAGACACGGCTCACACACCGACAGCTGACACACCCCGGCCACTGCTGACCCAGACACGGCTCACACACCGACAGCTGACACACCCCGGCCACTGCTGACCCAGACACGGCTCACACACGCTGACCACCCCGGCCACTGCTGACCCAGACACAGCTACACACCCCGACAGCTGACACACCCCGGCCACTGCTGACCCAGACACGGCTCACACACCGACAGCTGACACACCCCGGCCACTGCTGACCCAGACACGGCTCACACACCCACAGCAAACACCCCGGCCACTGCTGACCCAGACACGGCTCACACACCGACAGCTGACACCCCGGCCACTGCTGACCCAGACACGGCTCACACACAGCGACACACCCCGGCCACTGCTGACCCAGACACGGCTCACACACCGCAGCACAGCGAAAGGCCACTGCTGACCCAGACACGGCTCACACCCGACAGCTGACACACCCCGGCCACTGCTGACCCAGACACGGCTCACACACGGACAGCTGACACACCCCGGCCACTGCTGACCCAGACACGGCTCACACACCGACAGCTGACACACCCCGGCCACTGCTGACCCAGACACGGCTCACACACCGACAGCTGACACACCCCGGCCACTGCTGACCCAGACACGGCTCACACACCGACAGCTGACACACCCCGGCCACTGCTGACCCAGACACGGCTCACACACCACAGCTGACACACCCCGGCCACTGCTGACCCAGACACGGCTCACACACCGACAGCTGACACACCCCGGCCACTGCTGACCCAGACACGGCTCACACACCGACAGCTGACACACCCCGGCCACTGCTGACCCAGACACGGCTCACACACCGACAGCTGACACACCCCGGCCACTGCTGACAGAAGGAACCCGGCACGGCTACAGACACGGCTACACACCGACAGCTGACACACCCCGGCCACTGCTGACCCAGACACGGCTCACACACCGACAGCTGAAACCCGGCCACTGCTGACCCAGACACGGCTCACACACCGACAGCTGACACACCCTGGCCACTGCTGACTCCAGACACGGCTCACACACGGACAGCTGACACACCCCGGCCACTGCTGACCCAGACACGGCTCACACACGGACAGCTGACACACCCCGGCCACTGCTGACCCAGACACGGCTCACACACCGACAGCTGACACACCCCGGCCACTGCTGACCCAGACACGGCTCACACACGGACAGCTGACACACACCCGGCCACTGCTGACCCAGACACGGCTCACACACGGACAGCTGACACACCCCGGCCACTGCTGACCCAGACACGGCTCACACACGGACAGCTGACACACCCCGGCCACTGCTGACCCAGACACGGCTCACACACCGACAGCTGACACACCCCGGCCACTGCTGACCCAGACACGGCTCACACACCGACAGCTGACACACCCCGGCCACTGCTGACCCAGACACGGCTCACACACCGACAGCTGACACACCCCGGCCACTGCTGACCCAGACACGGCTCACACACCGACAGCTGACACACCCCGGCCACTGCTGATCCAGATACGGCGGCCCACACACGGACAGCTGACACACCCCGGCCACTGCTGACCCAGACACGGCTCACACACCGACAGCTGACAGACGGTAGCTGAGATGTGACGCAGACCTGACCGCAGCTGAGCTGGAGGCGGCGGACCCGACCTAGGGCCAGGGATGGATTTGTGCTTTGTAATCTTGGGTGTGGATAGGGAAATGTTTGGGCGATCAGGTGTGGAGAGGATGTTTGTCTTCAAACCTGGAACATCAGAATCCCAGTTTGCATTTTCCAGTGAATCTTGAGCAATTTGTCACAGACCAGTTCATTGTCAAATAGTACCACTCATCCGCCAATGGTAAAAAGGAGAGGATAATTTTTATGGAGATGATGATATTCTGGAGGTAAAAAATCTAGGGAGGCATATTTGTCCAACCCTGCTTAGGTTCCACGTCGGGCTCGACCTAGCACATCTAAAAACTGGCTGAAATTAAGTTTGCTTCATGCCTGCTCAATTGGAAATGCTAAAAGGTTATTGACTTCTACACATCTTAGGGTAACAAAATGTATCGTTGGGTCGCCGAATGTAGACTGAAATACTTGTTGAGTATTGTGACATAGTACAGTACTTATGGAACCAATCTTCACCAGTCTTTATTAAGGAGAACTCAAGCGCATGCGAGTATACTGCGGGATATGTTATGACAGGGGCTAGGTTAGAAGATCCTGCAATAATTACATCAGCTGTATAGACAACTTACAAACTTTAAAGCCCATTGCAACCGCAGGATCTGGTGATATATGATATATGCTAGGATTTTAGTTCAGTGTGCTCAAGTTTTAGCAGGTATCAAGGTGTCATTTTCAGGCAGATTTGAGTACTCCCAAGCAACCGGGGATTGATGTAATGCAACTACAGTGTCAATTATCTTAACCTCACTAGTTTGCAAAGTGTTATAAAACTTGTCAAGTTGAATGTTCAGATTCATCGTCATGGCCATATCATTTTATACACAATATGACTAATATGACTAAGATAAGATAAAGACTAGCAACCCACTATCTCGAATCTATTTTTATGAAAGTCAAGGCTACTGACCTGAGGTGGTCAGATCAATTTCCCCGTTGTGTTACCGTATTACGTGGAAGAATTAAATTTGTGGTAATTTTCACGGCGAAAATGACAACTAACCTGTGGTAAGCATTCTGATACTGTTTCAAAAACCAATTACATATGGTCAGATCAAGCTTGTATTTTCAGCACAATATCATCGAATTCAAAAGTTTCCGTTCCTCGTGAAGTCATATCTGAATTAGGTTTCAGCGCCGCCTGGGTTTCAGCGCCGACATGATATTGGATGGCAAACCAATGGCTTGAGACGACCTGGAGCGCGTATGATCCGACCTTATTTGGCCTCATTTGGCCTTCTATGAATAACTTTCCAAGCAGCGTACACATAGGTGAAGGCCGAAGTGGTCATTTTATCAATGTATGGATTTCCCCAGCGTGACCTAAGGTCAGGTTACAATGTCAGTAGCTGGACGGTTTACACAGATGTTTCAGTATCATATCAGTTTTTCTTGGAACACATTTTTATGCTTCAAAGGCGATGTACCGGGTGTACTTATACTTGAACGTACTTGACCAGATCATACCGCGTGACCTGACCTGACGTTTGGATTTTCGGATGTCAAACTGATGCACATATTTTGCTTGAATGGTTCTGTTGAAAGCTCCCGAAGCATATATATTCATATTTGCCAGGACATTCTGCAAGATAAATGTCATTTCACTGGGCTGACCTATCATGACCTTTGAGGACCTCATCATGGTCTAAAATGAAGCAATACGCTGTGATATGAGCTTTAGGCCATACTGACCTGCCAATTATATTTTCCTTGTTTCCCCAACATGCATACTTCGGAAGTACGGAACTCTAAGGAAGTCTTGAAGAACAATGCTGAAAGTAAGCTCTGCCTTAAATAAACATTTGCAGTTATTTAAGTAAAAAGCCGTATTTCAACCTAACGTAACCTCTGGTGAGCTATTTTTTGGTCCACATACAAATGTAAAGTAAACTTCGGTTCTCGCCATTACCAGAGCTTTCTAACGGTGTTTTGCATTTCGTCCTAGCTTACGTACATCGGAAATTAGTGGCGGAGAGAGAGGCTTTCTAGAGCCCTCGGCCCGGCGTAGGTGCATTTGCCGACCGGCGTCAGTGGAATGGACTGCCTGGCGATCCGATCTGGACCGGTGACGCCAACCAGTGGCCATTGACAGTGACAGGTGTCATTGGCTCTGACTAGTGACCTGACCTGGTCAGTGACCCGGTGGTGGAGCTGGTGAAGGGCCTCTTTCGGAGCATCAGCGGCCATTGACTGCCAGGGTCAGTGGCTCCGGCTAGGGACCTGACCCCGGCAAGGACCCCGGGGGGGAGGGGGGGAAGGGGCCCTTTCGGGAAAAAAATGGGCCCTTGGAAAGAAAGAGCCCCCGGGATTTGGTTAAAAAAAAGAAAAAACACGTTGAAAAACCCGGGGGGGAGTGAGGGCGCGGACAGCGGCATTCTGCCAGGCTTCAGGGGCCTGACAACAACCAACTTTCAGCGGCTCACTTCCCGGGCCTCTACGAAACAATCGACCGCATGACTCAATCCCCCCCCCCCCCCCTCTCCCCGGGCTGTGATGCGACACAGCTGACGACATGACTGGACCCCCCCCCCCCCTGTGACTGTGGTACAGTGCACCGGACCGTATGCCAGGATCACCAGCCCCCGGCGGGAGCTCAGCAGCCCGACGCCTGACACAACACGTCTGGCGCCTGCCACTCCCGCAGACACCGTCGTCGCCGTCGGGCCGACGGATCGGCCTGGCGTCGGAGAGCGAGCCGAGCTCGCTCACGTCGGCCGCCTCATCGCGCCGCCAGAGCGGGGAGCTGGGCGGCGGAGGAGGGGGAGGAGGAGGGCGCGCGCCCCGACCCGGCGCCGACTCGTCCCGCCAGCTGGGCCTGACCGGCCTCAGGAACATCGGCAACACGGTGAGTTGTGCACCCGGACGGCATCGTCACCACCACCGTCACACCACCGTCACCAACACCGTCACCACCACTGTCACCACCACTGTCACCACCGGCAGCATCGTCACCACCACCGTCGCCACCACCGTCACCACCACCGTCACCACCACCGTCACCACCATCGTCACCACCATCGTCACCACCACCGTCGCCACCACCGTCACCACCACCGTCACCACCACTGTCACCACCCGTACAGCATCGTCACCACCACCGTCACCACCACCGTCACCACCACCGTCACCACCACCGTCACCACCACCGTCACCACCACCGTCACCACCACCGTCACCACCACCGTCACCACCACCATCACCACCACCACCATCACCACCACCGTCACCACCACCGTCACCACCACCGTCACCACCACCGTCACCACCACCGTCACCACCACTGTCACCACCACTGTCACCACCACTGTCACCACCCGGGCAGCATCGTCACCACCACCGTCGCCACCACCGTCACCACCACCGTCACCACCACCGTCACCACCACCGTCACCACCACCGTCACCACCACCGTCACCACCACCGTCACCACCCGGACAGCATCGTCACCACCACCGTCACCACCACCGTCACCACCACCGTCACCACCACCGTCACCACCACCGTCACCACCACCGTCACCACCACCGTCACCATCCGGACAGCATCGTCACCACCACCGTCGCCACCACCGTCACACCACATCACCACCACTATCACCACCCGGACAGCATCGTCACCACCACCGTCGCCACCACCGTCACCACCACCGTCACCACCACTGTCACCACCCGGACAGCATCGTCACCACCACCGTCGCCACCACCGTCACCACCACCGTCACCACCACCGTCGCCACCACCGTCGCCACCACCGTCACCACCACCGTCACCACCACCGTCACCACCACCGTCATCACCACCGTCACCACCACTGTCACCACCCGGACAGCATCGTCACCACCACCGTCGCCACCACCGTCACCACCACCGTCACACCACCGTCCACCACCGTCACACCACCGTCACCAACACCGTCACCACCACTGTCACCACCACTGTCACCACCCGGACAGCATCGTCACCACCACCGTCGCCACTACCGTCACCACCACTGTCACCACCACCGTCGCCACCACCGTCGCCACCACCGTCACCACCACCGTCACCACCACCGTCACCACCACCGTCATCACCACCGTCACCACCACTGTCACCACCCGGACAGCATCGTCACCACCCCCACCACCGTCGCCACCACCGTCACCACCACCGTCACCACCACCGTCACCACCACCGTCACCACCACCATCACCACCACCGTCACCACCCGGACAGCATCGCGCCGCCTCGCACGTGACCGGGGTCAGCCGAGTTCAGACCCATGGGGGCCCCAGTGAGACGCTGCACGAACAAACACGTGAACGGGCATGGCAGCTACACATGGCGAGAATAAAGTCGGCTAAAAGATTGCATGCATATGCTGTCAGATCCGAAGTTATTGGTTAAAACTTGCTCGGCGATGTTGCTGCTCTTCAGCTCCACACTGAAATTTGCTAGCAGCGAGCTAAGGTATGTGACTACGGGCTGTCGGTCGGCTCATTGATCTACAGGCGTCACCGGCGCAATATTCGAGGCTGGACGTTCAAGCGATTGCATTCCCCATCGACAGTCGAGTCAAACATATGACGGAGAAGCGAGATACCATGGCTGATTTGTCCCGGTCTTGATCTCGTTTTTTCTCGTCTTTGTTTGTCCGATGACATTTGATCTTGATCCCTTGGCGACATGACCTTTGGCGTACGGTGCAGCGTAAAGCCCCAACAACCCATCGTCGGCGGTCTCGAAATAGGCAGCGCAGCCACTCCATCTGGCCTGTGATGTCGCATGGCATTATGGTCCGACACTCATCTCGTCTGCCCGGC
Organism: Ashinkailepas kermadecensis; assembly: GCA_034440615.1. Taxonomy (NCBI): domain Eukaryota; kingdom Metazoa; phylum Arthropoda; class Thecostraca; family Neolepadidae; genus Ashinkailepas; species Ashinkailepas kermadecensis. The sequence goes on from JAOTOM010002482.1 coordinate 28,968, forward strand.
GGACCGTGCAGCGTTCAGCCCATCGCGGCCACAACCACAACGGCCACGACCAGAACGGCCATAGCCATAACGGCCACAGCCATGACGTCCACAACCAAAACGGCCACGACCAGAACGGCCATAGCCATAACGGCCACACTGCCATGACGACCACAACCAAAACGGCCACGACCAGAACGGCCACAGCCATAACGGCCACCACCATAATGGCCACCACCATAACGGCCACCACCATAACGGCCACGATCACAATGGCCACAACCACAACGGCCACAACTATAACGGCCATAACCACAATGGTCACAACCATAGCGGCTACATCCACAACGGCCACGATCAGCGGCTGCAACCAGAACGGCCACAGCCATAACGGCCACAGCCATAATGGCCACAGCCATAACGGCCACAACCATAACGACCACGACCAAAACGGCCACAAACATAACGGCCACGACCAAAACGGCCACAACCATAACGGCCATAACCATAACGGCCACAACCATAACGACCGGCAGAACATCACCGCCCTGTGCTACCTTAACAGGACTGACTGACAGTAGCGGTGATATATCTGGGTTGAGTAGGTACTGGATACGTCTTACAACGCACAGCTCGTGTGCTGTGGCGTGGTGTGTTAAATACCCGATGTCGACGTACCGAGACTGTGACACAGCTGCCGCAACTGGTGCCACAGCTGCTGCACCTGGTGCCACAGCTGCCGCAGCTGGTGCCACAGCTGCTGCAGCTGGCGCCACAGCTGCTGTCACACTGTCCTGCTGTTGGCAGTGCTTCATGAACTCGGTGCTGCAGTGCCTGAGCAACACTCGGGCCCTGCACGACTACATTCTGCGAGACGCCTTCTCCAGCGACATCAACGGCGGCACGTCGGCCACCAAGGGCTCGCTGATCAAGGGTAGGCGATGGTGCAGCACGTGACTGGCAGGTGCATGGGGAACGCACTCGGCATGGTGGTTATAGTGGGGCACCACGCGGACGAGTAGCTTGTGGTGACTATGCGCCTTGTTGTGACAGGATCTGTTCGCAGATGATGTGCAGGTCACAATGCTGCTCACGTTGGTTCTGGCAATCCGAGGATCCCGGCTCCTTTCTTCTGGACCAGTAACTTGCATGGGCATAACCACTTCGATAAGCTACAGGTGCCTCATGCATGTATTGCATACATGGTAAGGAACCGAATCATTCGACCGGATTCCAAACTCGTATTGCGCATACGAGATCAGAATCGGATCAGAAGGTATCGGAAGAAAATGGAATGTTCTGTATCCTATATCTGTCTGTTAGTTTTACGACTTGGAGTGCGCTCATCAGCCGAACGGAAGTACGGTGTATGGTATATGGTGCAGTAGTTCACCTAAGTGACAGGGCCAGGCTCAGTCCCACCATCACACGTTTGAAACCGCAATAACGTTTTTGGTACAGCATTTCGCATCGTAATTTTTTCTCTCCGAATTGTGATGCGCTCATTTATTTTTGGTTTTTCCCAATTGTTATCGAAATATTGTTCATGTTTCTAATCTGTGTTCAAAGGAAGAGGTTATTAGTGGTACATCTGCTCGCGGGCAACTTTCGACAGGAATTCACGGTGTAATGCAGCATTTCAAGTTGAAATGTTCTCGCTTAAAGCCACATTTATCCTTTTAGTTTTGAGACTTGCCAACTCCATCGCAATATTTTCCTTCAATTACTATCGATCTTTGTTTTAGGAGACATCTTTGTTGCGGCGACATGTCCGCGCACGTGCACTTAACCATGTATCTCACATCGCAGCTGGCACCAGCCCATCCGTCCCTGGTATCTCAATGGAAGCGGAGCTGATTGATGGTCGGGGGATTCGAGTTCAGTACCAGGGACTTATCACGACTATGTTTTGCTTTTTGTAGTGCAATTTATTAAATATATTGCATCCGACATAACTGACAACATGTTTGAAGACAAAACACATGGCTGTGTAAACACTGAAGGCAATACGCTTATGGGCTCATGGCTATGACTGATGTACATGGAGATGCGATTTCACCCATATTTTTAGCGCTGGCCCTCGCACGTCCAGCATCCCTATAGACGCCAGTACCGGTACACTATACTTGCCAGATACCACTCAATGAAGAAGTGCTTCGACTTGCGTCAGCATCGCAGTTGCTTGTCATCTGACCGAGTCTTAATGACAAGGCAGCCGCACGGGGTCCGGTGAAGCTTCAGCAGCCGGCCGACATCGACCCCGGCCGTCCGTGACCCGTGACCCGTGACCCGTGACCTGTGACTCGTGACATGTGTCCCGTGACATGTGACCCGTGACCTGTGACCCGTGGCATGTGTCCAGTGACATGTGACCCGTGACCTGTGACTCGCGGCACGTTACCTGTGACACGTGACCTGTGACCCGTGACCTGTGGCCTATGGCCTATGACTTGCGAGCTGTGCCCATGACCTGTGACTCGTGACCTGTGACTCGTGGTCTGTGACCTGTGACATGTGACACTGACCCTCGACCTGTAACGCGTGACCAGGACCACTTATCGGGTGACCTGTGATCTTTCACACGTGACCTGTACGGCAGCGTTCGCCACTCTCATGAGTGACCTGTGGAAGCGGTCGGATGACCCGGACCGCGTGCTCACCACGGCGCCGTTCAAGGCGCAGATCCAACGGTTCGCGCCCCGATTCGTCGGCTACCAGCAGCAGGACGCCCAGGAGTTCCTCAGGTGGGAGCCGGCAGCCCGACAAACGGTGTCAGCGGTTGCTGAAATAAACATCAGCAGGTCGTGAGGTGGGCTGCAGTAGCTGGTAGCTAGTAAGGGAGTGTGGTAGGTGTGTGGGGGGCTCAGATCATCAGATGGGTGGCAGGACACTCAGATGGGCGCCGGGGTCTTCAGGTGGCCGTTGGGGTTCCCGGTTTGGTGCTGGGAGTTCCAGTGGTAAGCAACCAGCGGCCGGAAGTTCAGCAGCTGGACCATGGCGCCCGTCAGGTGTGAGGACGGGGGATACTTACGCGCCGCGAGCGACGCTCCGGGCGTCGCAGTACTTGCTGTCGGCATTTCCTTCTTTACGACTCGGATAGCAGCAACCTCAAGTATCGTCGCAAATTCCAAGAAGATGCAGGTTATGTCGGTAGGAGGGGTGACGGGGCGGGGGCTATTAACAGGCCGGTAAGTCGGGGTTTCGCGTAAGCGTAGACCACGCATATTGCGACGATTGCTTAGCGGCATCACTTGCCAGCTGAAGCTGATTATCGCTGGTGGGTAGTGAGCCGGCGTTGACACAAGGTTTAAACCGATGCACTCGGCAGAGCTCCCACATTATCGCGTTAATGAGTTGAGCTGTAGTGGCAACGGCAGCATGTGGTTGCCGACCGAGACAGTCTGAAGATGGTGGCGGCGCGGTGGGGAGCTGTGGCCTGATCGTGACCTCCGCTCGGCAGGTACCTCCTGGAGGGGCTGCATGAGGACGTGAACCGCGTCACCAGCCGACCAAAGCCCATCACTACTGACATCGATGACGCCCTGAGGTCAGAGCCACCACACTCCAGACAACAGTCTGAACAATAGAACACTCTGTGTACCACTCCAGACAACAGTCTGAACAACAGAACACCCTGTGTACCACTCCAGACAATAGTCTGAACAACACAACATTCTGTATGCCACTCCAGACAACAGTCTGAACAACACCTGTATGCCACTCCAGACAACAGTCTGAACAACACCTGTATGCCACTCCAGACAACAGTCTGAACAACAGAACACCCTGTGTACCACTCCAGACAATAGTCTGAACAACACAACATTCTGTATGCCACTCCAGACAACAGTCTGAACAACACCTGTATGCCACTCCAGACAACAGTCTGAACAACACCTGTATGCCAATCCAGGCAACAGTCTAAATAACACAACACTGTATGCCACTCCAGACAACAGTCTAAATAACACAACACTGCATGCCACTCCAGACAACAGTCTGAACAACACAACACTGCATGCCACTCCAGACAACAGTCTGAATAACACAATACTGCATACCACTCCAGACAACAGTCTGAACACCACAACACTCTGTATGTCACTCCAGACAACATTCTAAACAACACAACACTGTATACCACTCCAAACAAAATCGTTACGCGACAAATTTCGAACATTTCACTACTAGTGCCGCGGTACGGCCGGCGATGATAACTAAACATGCCGTGAATACCTGGGAAAAACATGAAGTATTGAGCTTATGAAATATGAAAGGCAATCTATTAGGAGAATAGTAAATGACACTGCCTCGGATGAGGGGGGACCGCCCGCCCATCGTGTTTTAGACGATATCTCATAAACGGGCGGGGATATTGTAATGAATGCTTGTGACTTTGTTAAAAATTGATCAGCGCGTCCAAGGCGAAAAATGGAAATCCGTTCGTAACTATAGAAATTGCGGGGTGCTAAGTCGACCACCGGCCGCCGAGCGTTAGAGGTCACAAATGTTTCGTCGGAGCGGTGGCTCGGCGGCGCGGTGTGGCGGCCGATCTCGACCTCACTTGACCCTGAAAATATTGACCTGGGATCATGCAATTTATACTGAAGAGAGTTTACCACAGTCGTAATCTACCCTCCGAATTGTGTGCTTCTAGCGTCAGTAGTTTCCGAGATCTTTAGGGGGAGGGGCGAATTCGTTCCCCCTCCGATGCGTGTTATGTGAGGGGTCCTCCGGCGCGCGTGTTAATCGCTGACGTTGGACTACTTCAAACCTACTACTTCAACTACTACTACTTCAAACCAACATGGGAGACATCTGACGAGTGTTCTGCCTATACGGCTGCACATTTCCCTGAACTTCCACATTTCCCTGTTTGGAAAAGTCCACACTGAAGGGTGATTGGCAAACGCGATCCCTGTCTCCTGATGTGCATTTGACTAAACTTTTCAAAAAAGTTAGCGCGCCACTTTGGTTATGTTTGCAACACTCGGCGATATTTTACGTTCAAGCTAACGAGTTTTTGCCACAGTAACCACGACGAACAGGATGGCACGGAAAACCCATGCTATAGGCAGATGGGGCAGCTTATTTCCTGTCTGCTGATATCAATTTTACTACCCGCATGAAATGTTTCACGCGACATTTTACACTGATTTGCAGTGTCCGCATCAACATGGTGTCTGTCGCATAGCGCTTTTATCTATCGTTCCCACTTGCACTCAACCACGATCCGCCACCAGGTATGTATGCATGCATATATAGATATGTAGATACACACACACACACACACACACTATTATATATATATATATATATATATATATATACATATATATACATATGTTTATGTATATGTATATGCATATGCAGATGCATATGCATATGCATATATATATATATATATATATATATATATATATATATATATATATATATATATATATATATATATATATATATATAAAGATATATAACATGCCTGTATTCTTTAATGATAACTAAAATCTGGTGCACTGACACTGGGCGTAGGCTAAGTAAGCGACTGACATTATTCCGGCTTTCGCGGAACGCCCAATGATAAGCCGTCACGCCTTGCATCGCGTGAGGCACGGGCGGGCGGCTTAATTCGCACGGCGACCGAGAACGCCACACGGCTCGGCCGGGCGTACTGAGCCTCGCACGGTAGACCTGTTATATCGATATCGGGCAGGTCACCGAGGGCCTCTGTATGTGCGGCTTGGTCTTCCGGCATACACGTGCGGCTCCTTTCCGTGGCACTCCTTCGCCAGTAGCACGGCACCTCCTTCCAGGCATTGGTCAAGGGCCGGTGGTCAGGCCCGATATCGCCTGAAGATGTATGACAGAGCCGAATGGAATAGCGAGTGAAGTTAATGTTTGTTCAACCTCCCACATGATGTGCAGAGCCGTACGCGCTCCTTGTTGCTTGGCGTGTAATCAGAGATCAAATTTGGTAAGCGTTTCGTTGCGCCAGCAGGTCTGTGAAGCTATGTCAGGTGACCGGCGTGGACTGCGCCAGCTATGTCCGGTCCGTCTTGCTCTCAGTCAGCGTTGGGGCTGAGAGGAATCGACTCATCAATATTTCCCTTTAGTTTAAGCGCTGGTGGGAGTCAAGCGGTCAGGATGGGCCTGCAGCATCTTACTATCCTCGTCGACGATCGTGTCGTGGTGGAGCCCACGCGGTGCGGCCTCCACCGTTCGTGGCGGACGTGACGCCTGTTGTGGCGGACGGGACGCCTGTTGTGACGGACGTGACGCCTGTTGTGGCGGACGTGACGCCTGTCGTAGCGGACGTGACGCCTGTTGTGGCGGACATGACGCCTGTCGTGGCGGACGTGACGCCTGTCGTGGCGGACGTGACGCCTGTCGTGATGCGGACGTGACGCCTGTTGTGACGGACGTGACGCCTGTTGTGACGGACGTGACGCCTGTTGTGGCGGACGTGACGCCTGTTGTGACGGACGTGACGCCTGATGTGACGGACGTGACGCCTGTTGTGATGGACGTGACACCTGTTGTGGCGGACGTGACGCCTGTCGTGGCGGACGTGACGCCTGTCGTGGCGGACGTGACGCCTGTCGTGATGCACGTGACGCCTGTCGTGGCGGACGTGACGCCTGTTGTGGCGGACGTGACGCCTGTTGTGACGGACGTGACGCCTGTTGTGACGGACGTGACGCCTGTTGTGATGGACGTGACGCCTGTTGTGACGGACGTGACGCCTGTTGTGGCGGACGTGACGCCTGTCGTGGCGGACGTGACGCCTGTCGTGGTGGACGTGACGCCTGTTGTGGCGGACGTGACGCCTGTTGTGGCGGACGTGACGCCTGTCGTGGCGGACGTGACGCCTGTCGTGGCGGACGTGACGCCTGTTGTGACGGACGTGACGCCTGTTGTGACGGACGTGACGCCTGTCGTGGCGGACGTGACGCCTGTTGTGGCGGACGTGACGCCTGTCGTGGTGGACGTGACGCCTGTCGTGGCGGACGTGACGCCTGTCGTGGCGGACGTGACGCCTGTTGTGGCGGACGTGACGCCTGTTGTGGCGGACGTGACGCCTGTTGTGACGGACGTGACGCCTGTTGTGACGGACGTGACGCCTGTTGTGACGGACGTGACGCCTGTTGTGACGGACGTGACGCCTGTTGTGACGGACGTGACGCCTGTTGTGACGGACGTGACGCCTGTTGTGACGGACATGACGCCTGTTGTGGCGGACGTGACGCCTGTTGTGACGGACATGACGCCTGTTGTGGCGGACGTGACGCCTGTTGTGGCGGACGTGACGCCTGTTGTGACGGACGTGACACCTGTTGTGGCGGACGTGACGCCTGTTGTGACGGACGTGACACCTGTTGTGACGGACATGACGCATGTTGTGACGCGAACGTTGCCGCAACTCACGATGACGGGACGCCCGTGTTCGCAGCACCAGTCAGATGTCGATGGAGGCTTGGAAGCGGTTCTTGCGCTTCGAAAACTCGAAGTTCGTTGACCTGTTTGTCGGTCAGCTGAAGTCCACTCTGCGGTAAGTATGATGAGCGTTGGTGAGCACGTGGTGAGCAGCCGCGATAGTAACAACTAATTGAGTTGTTAGGCTGGACGGTAAATGGGCCACAGTCTACGCCGCTGGGATGATATTGGATTGGAGTGTGTATTTGTGGATACTGCAAATATATATATATATATATATATATATATATATATATATATATATGTATATGTATATGTATATGTATATGTATATGTATATGTACATGTACATGTACATGTACTTGTACATATATATATATATAAGGGTGACCTTGTTAAGTCTTTTTTCGAAATGTTTTGCTAACTCCCCCCATTCTGATAAAGTTTTTGATGCTGGTTCCGAATATCAACTTCTTTTCAACTTTTTCGATTCTTCTTTACTCGCACGGATCGATTGAAGTTTTTCGAATTCTGTATTTTTGACATATTTTGAGCTGTGGTTGCGAATAGAAGCAAAACATAGCTTAAAGTAGTGATTTTGTTAAAGCTTCGACAATTTGGATTCACTTGACAGCAATATCAGTGCACTTCCATAATCCATTGATACCGAAAATTAACTTTCAAATGAAGTGTTTGGATAGTTCAGGTTTCATTCATTGATGGCGCTAGTGTCAGACGTCTCATTCCACACTTTGCATTGGGCGATATTGTGGCGACCATGCAATATTGACGACTATATTAATTGTTGGATGGCAAACTAGATATGCTCACAATTCCTTTCAAGCATATGGGTGCGAACTAGTGGCCATCAGTGTCCAAGTGTAAACATTTGAATCGCAATTTTTTTTAGATATTAGCAGAATGCACGGTGAACTTTCATCTTCTAAATATTGTGCACAGCGGGGTATACTTAGAATCTAATACATTCTAAGCATTATGATCGATGAAGTATGGTGGATCCTACAAGCCAAAATGTATATCGTTGACATGTTCAATGAACATGTCGACGACGTAGGTACCTACATTTTTTAGGAACAAATCGGGCAAAAGCTGCAGTCTATAGGTGATGTTGATCGAGCGACGTCGCTGAAATGGAGAAACATGGCAGCACAGTCAATGTCGCAGTCAGTCGCACGCGCTCCCCGATTCGAAGCCGGCTCAACAGACGAGCAGTCTCAGCAGCGACAACATGATGATATACCCGAAGAATCTGCCGATGAATCAGATGAGTATGCCATGCCTTATTGGCACTTATCTAAGAGAAGCAAACCATTAAATCTGACTGCCGTTGCGGGGACACTGGTGCAAGAAAGGCATCTAAAATATTGACATCGTTTCTGTCGCTTCGGGAGAAGAAGTGTGGAATCACGAAATCGAAGGTGCGAAAAGCTATTGATGTGATCAGAAAGTGTAGAATAGAAGCATATGGTATGGCGTAGGACTGTACTGCTGTATTTTGTGATGGCCATGACGACCAGACGAGACTTGTCGTAAGTAAATCAAATCGGGTCGTTTGTCGTATGAAATGATGAGTGTACACCATGTCTCCGTAAATATGCATCCCGGGGATGTGCATGCAGTTCATTTTGTGTGTGACGGAAAGCACACCGGGCACAGTGTCGCGCAAAAGCTCAAGGATTTTCTGCATGATCGTATGGCAGGTGCGTAAAACATTGCCTTCATTGGTGGCGATGGAACCAACCAGGTTGTTTGGTGGAAGGGGTGATGGATGGCACATTTTGAACAACTGATGGGGCGACCTGTGGGTCGAATTCTTTGCTTGTGCCACAAGGCGGAATTGCCCCATCGAGCTCTGTTTGGACCGCTGGACGGAAAAACAGCCGGGCCCAGCACGTTCTCTGGGCCAATCTGAAAATGTATTGTGGGAGATGTCCACAATGTAACATGATTCATTATTAATCATGTCTCTGGCCGCGATGGAAGGAATGTAGCGTGTGATTCACCCCGGTGACGGTGTTCGAATTGTTGTGGCTTTGTACCAACTAGCATCCGCTTTAGATAAGATCAAGACCACGTGTATATGAGTAATCCTGAGTCGCCCCTCCCCCGCGGCCATTCTGGCAGTAGGCGTGATGCATGACGTATTGCCAATGCTGGTGTTGGCGGACGCGCGCTAAATCGCCGCCAATACCCATCATTTTTCGGCCTCGCGCTATTCGTTATAAGTTTAAATTAACGACGAGTCTTGCGCTTCTCCACTTCGGGTTAATTGCGGTCCGCGAAGGCCCTACTAGACTGTCACACGCCAGGGGTCAAGAACTACCTTACAACAAGCTAGATGTCGTTGCGTTTGATATAGTAACGTTTGAGGATTTTCCAGAGCTGCCATCACGTGTGGAGTAGGGCCCAAAGCACTGATATGAGGCTGCTGTGTCAATGTGCTAAGTCCTCGACCAATAGTACCACTGATGGTATGTGAGATCGTGTGCATGAAAACAAATGTACCTGGCGAGATGGTACACGGCCCAGATCCGTATTCTACGCTATTATTGCTCTGTATCTGAGCCATATGTTCCACTATGCAGCCTTGTGAAATATGTTGTGTGTGTGTGTATGTGCCAACTGTGATGGCAATGCAAGATAAGTGGAATGTGGTACATTGGCCCGGCCGGCCACCTGTGCGAGCAGATGAGACAACAGAAAGAGCATTTCCACGGCATCGAGATGGAAACCATTACAAAGACCACGACGAGAAACATGCATATGTCATACCCCGAAAACGTCATGCTGGCCATGCTCGGTGACAATGACCAAGCGGTCGGGATGAAGGCTGTCAGCATGATCAAAACCGTGCGCAAAAAAAAACCTCTTCACGGAATGGGGTACAATTCGGCCATTCAAATTATCTTCGGCCATTATAATCTCCGCGCGTGAACTGGTGTGCTGAGTCATACACGGAATTGGCTAACGTTCATCAGTGTATGACAGACGTGCAAGACATTGAACCGTCTTCAACACGAAAAATGAATGAGGAAAACATACTAAAGCTCATCGAAGAACCACTTCAAACAGGAGTTCCTTGTCACTCGCAGTCAACTGAGAGGTCGGTAAAACTGACAGCTGAAACGTCGGCAGTGGTAGTCGGTGCCGAAAGTCAGGACGTAAACGCCATAAACAAAATAAAATTTCCCAAAATGCACCCAGGTCAGGTAACGAAGAAAGTGCACAATGTCCCTGGCGCACATGGTCATCGTGGCAGTGTGGCGTCCACTGCAAACCGTAATGTGTGTGCAATGAAAGCACAACATGTCTAAATACAAAAGTAATGTAATGCGTCTGTTATGGATGAAGTGCTTCTGATGGGCTCGTCTACCATAATCTGACGGAGGCCGCTTCCAAGTTGATTACATATGCGTATAACCAGCAACGTAAGGTTCACATTGGCATGTCAGGAGGACAATGATTACAACGGTGGCTTGTGGGCCCCACCAGCACTTCATCGATCCTAACACTTAGAATCTAATAGATTCTAAGTGTATTTCGTTGTTCAAAATATTTAGAAGGAGCGGAAATCTCACCGTGTATTCTGCTAATATCTGCAAATTCGCAATCCGAATGCCTAGACTTGGACACTGATGGCCAACAGTCGCATTAATATACTTGAAAATAATTGTTAGCATGTCTAGTTTACCACCCAATAATTAATTTAGTCGTCAATATTACTTGGTCGCCACAATATCGCCAAATGCAAAGTGTGGAGCTCGTCGTCCGACACAAGCGCCATCTATGAAGAAAGCCTGAACTATGCGCACGCTTCATTTGAAAGTTAATTTTCAGTATGAATGGATTATGGAAGCGCACTGATCTTGCTGTTAAGTTAATCCCCATTGTCCAAGCTTTAATAAAAATCACTAGTTTAAGCTATGTTTTGCTTGTATTGGTAACCACAGCTCAAAATGTGTCAAAAATCCAGAATTCGAAAAAAAAACAATCGATCCGTGCGGGCAAAGAAAAATCGAAAAAGTTGAAAAGAAGTTGATATTCGGAATCAGCATCAAAAACTGTATCAGAATAGGGGGAGTTAGCAAAGCATATCGAGAAAAGCCTTAAAAAAGGTCACCCTAATATATATATATATATATATATATATATATATATATATATATATATATATATATATATATATATATATATATATATATATATATATATGTATATGTATATGTACATGTACATGTACATGTACATGTACATGTCATTATATATATATATATATATATATATATATATATATATATATATATATATATATATATTTTTGTATGTATGTGTATGTATCATGTACATCATTACGTGTATTGTGTTGCGTTGCACCTTCCTGGTGTAGGTTCGCACGTGTGACGTAACGAAGTGCGACAGGTGTACAGTGTGGTGACGTGACATCCCTGTGTGCGACAGGTATACGGTGTGGTGACGTGACATCCCTGTGTGCGACAGGTGTACAGTGTGACGTGACATCCCTGTGTGCGACAGGTGTACAGGGTGGTGACGTGACATCCCTGTGTGCGGCAGGTGTACAGTGTGACGTGACATCCCTGTGTGCGACAGGTGTACAGGGTGGTGACGTGACATCCCTGTGTGCGACAGGTGTACAGGGTGGTGACGTGACATCCCTGTGTGCGACAGGTATACGGTGTGGTGACGTGACATTCCTGTGTGCGACAGGTATACGGTGTGACGTGACATCCCTGTGTGCGACAGGTGTACAGGGTGGTGACGTGACATTCCTGTGTGCGGCAGGTATACGGTGTGGTGACGTGACATCCCTGTGTGCGACAAGTATACAGTGTGACGTGACATCCCTGTGTGCGACAGGTATACAGTGTGACGTGACATCCCTGTGTGCGACAGGTATACGGTGTGGTGACGTGACATCCCTGTGTGCGACAGGTATACGGTGTGGTGACGTGACATCCCTGTGTGCGACAGGTATACAGTGTGACGTGACATCCCTGTGTGCGGCAGGTGTACAGTGTGACGTGACATCCCTGTGTGCGGCAGGTGTACAGTGTGACGTGACATCCCTGTGTGCGACAGGTGTACAGGGTGGTGACGTGACATCCCTGTGTGCGACAGGTGTACAGGGTGGTGACGTGACATCCCTGTGTGCGACAGGTATACGGTGTGGTGACGTGACATTCCTGTGTGCGACAGGTATACGGTGTGACGTGACATCCCTGTGTGCGACAGGTGTACAGGGTGGTGACGTGACATTCCTGTGTGCGGCAGGTATACGGTGTGGTGACGTGACATCCCTGTGTGCGACAAGGTGATACAGTGTGACGTGACATCCCTGTGTGCGACAGTGTATACAGTGTGACGTGACATCCCTGTGTGCGACAGGTATACGGTGTGGTGACGTGACATCCCTGTGTGCGACAGGTATACGGTGTGGTGACGTGACATCCCTGTGTGCGACAGGTGTACAGTGTGACGTGACATCCCTGTGTGCGGCAGGTGTACGGTGTGACTGACATCCTTGTGCGGCGGTGTACGGTGTGGTGACGTGACATCCCTGTGTGCGGCAGGTGTACAGTGTGGTGACGTGACATCCCTGTGTGCGACAGGTGTACAGTGGTGACGTGACATCCCTGTGTGCGACAGGTATACGGTGTGGTGACGTGACATCCCTGTGTGCGACAGGTATACGGTGTGGTGACGTGACATCCCTGTGTGCGACAGGTATACGGTGTGGTGACGTGACATCCCTGTGTGCGACAGGTGTACAGTGTGACGTGACATCCCTGTGTGCGGCAGGTGTACAGTGTGACGTGACATCCCTGTGTGCGGCAGGTGTACAGTGTGACGTGACATCCCTGTGTGCGGCAGGTGTACAGTGTACGTGACACTGTGTGGTGTACTGGTGACATCCCTGTGTGCGGCAGGTGTACAGTGTGACGTGACATCCCTGTGTGCGGCAGGTGTACAGTGTGACGTGACATCCCTGTGTGCGGCAGGTGTACAGTGTGACGTGACATCCCTGTGTGCGGCAGGTGTACAGTGTGACGTGACATCCCTGTGTGCGGCAGGTGTACAGTGTGACGTGACATCCCTGTGTGGGCGGTGTCGTGTGACGTGCAGGTGTACAGTGTGACGTGACATCCCTGTGTGCGGCAGGTGTACAGTGTGACGTGACATCCCTGTGTGCGGCAGGTGTACAGTGTGACGTGACATCCCTGTGTGCGGCAGGTGTACAGTGTGACGTGACATCGTGACGTGACATCCCTGTGTGCGGCAGGTGTACAGTGTGACGTGACATCCCTGTGTGCGGCAGGTGTACAGTGTGACGTGACATCCCTGTGTGCGGCAGGTGTACAGTGTGACGTGACATCCCTGTGTGCGGCAGGTGTACAGTGTGACGTGACATCCCTGTGTGCGGCAGGTGTACAGTGTGACGTGACATCCCTGTGTGCGGCAGGTGTACAGTGTGACGTGACATCCCTGTGTGCGGCAGGTGTACAGTGTGACGTGACATCCCTTGTGCGGCAGGTGTACAGTGTGACGCAGGTGTACAGGGTGCGACAGGTGTACTGTGACGTGACATCCCTGTGTGCGGCAGGTGTACAGTGTGACGTGACATCCCTGTGTGCGGCAGGTGTACAGTGTGACGTGACATCCCTGTGTGCGGCAGGTGCACAGTGTGACGTGACATCCCTGTGTGCGGCAGGTGTACAGTGTGACGTGACATCCCTGTGTGCGGCAGGTGTACAGTGTGACGTGACATCCCTGTGTGCGGCAGGTGTACAGTGTGCGGACACGCTTCCGTGACGTTTGATCCGTTCTGGGATCTCAGTCTGCCGATTCCGTCCAAATCTGGCCAGCAACGGCTGCAGGCCTGTTTCGACCTTTTCACGAAAGAAGAGGTCCTCGACGGAGACGAAAAACCGGTCAGTGTTCCTCCCGGCAGTATGAGGGGTTGGCGGTCTCCAACGTATTCGTTGACTGGCTGCACTCTTTTGAAAACGTAGCCCAAATCAATAGTTTGGGCAATGATAGTGCTCACCCTTCCGTCAGATGAAGGACCTAGCGTACGTCTAACCCGCGCCGTCTTTCCGGTCAGTTCCTCATACCTTGTCTCGGATGGGGGGGGGGCTTTATACCCCGGTCTAATCTCCAAACCAAGCGTTGCACGAAAACGAAAGTGGTGTCATAGGGAAGCACTCGACAAGTAGGGCCCGAAACCACCCAATTTTCCCCTAAAATAGTGACGTCACTATGGGGGTCTAGGGGGTCACGACCGACATGTTTTTGGCTCTGGGGAGTTCATTTTGGGGATATTAAAACATGATTTGGGATTATAAATGGAAGGCGAAATAGACCATGGCCCAAAATGTTCACCCAGCCAAAAAGAACATTTTATGTTTTGGAACTTTTCAAAATTCTTAGCTTTCATTTTTCTTGAATTTTCCTTTTCCTCATGTGTAGAGCGCATCGGAAAACGTTGTTTTAAGTCAACTTGCCGTATAAAAGTGCTTACTTTAGCCAGAATCTTCGATTTTATCCCCAATGGGCAAACACGCAAAACGAATATGTCGTCAAAAACGAAGAAATCCAAAGATTCCGCTGGTGCATTTTGCTGCATCCCTAAAGATCAGCAAACGCTGAAAGTTTCATTCAAATATCTATCCGTTAATGCGTGACGACTGGTTGGCTTTTTAGGAGGTGACCCCACTTGACCTTAACGAACTCGTTGATCGTAGATGGCCTGACCTGAAAATGTTCACACAACAATCAAAATTGATGTGGAAAAGGTCTGGCAAATTCCGTCGCACGGCAGCGCGCCGCTTTTCACTATCCACAGAAAACCTTAAGGGGTGTAAAATAACCCCGCGAGAGAGGGTTAATGCTGAGCTGAGCTCGGCATGTGATGCTGACGATACTCGTACCGCACCCAGACGTGATGTAGCCGGGATACTGGTGGCCATGCGGTGTCTGCCACGGCGGCATTTCCGCCCGTTATACACGCAGTGTTGGTCCTGTCCGACTATACTAGCCGTGTCCTAGTCTTCGTGTAAGCTATCTCGAAGCGGCTGGTTCCGTGCGGCTTCAATTTAGCCGTGCCCCGACGCTTCCCGGTTGCTGTCACTTGGCAGCATGTGGTTAATTGCTCCAGTATAATCAATGGTGCGTGCAGCGTAGTGTTGCGCCGAACAATCTAACCAGCCGTCTCTGAACACACCGACAGCCATCGGCTGTCCCCCTGTGTTCACTACGTGCTCCGTCACTGAATGCTCCGTCACTGGATATTCCGTCACTGAGTACTCCTTCACTGCGTGCTCCGTCACTGAATGCTCCGCCACTGTATCTCCATCACTGGGTGCTCCGTAACTGTGTGCTACATCACTGGGTACTCGGCCACTGTATCTCCATCACTGGATGCTCCGTCACTGGATATTCCGTCACTGAGTGCTCCTTCACCGGGTGCTCCATCACTGGATACTCCGTCACTGGATGCTCCGTCACTGGATACTCCGCCACTGTATCTCCATCACTGGATGCTCCGTCACTGGGTGCTACATCACTGGGTACTCCATCACTGAATATTCCGTCACTGCGTGCTCCATTGCTGGATGTTCCCTCACTGAGGGCTTCGTCCGTCCGTTTTCACCGTGCGGTCCGTTACAGACGTGCTCCAGGTGCCAGAAGCGCCAAAAGTGCACCAAGAGCTTCTTGATCCAGAAGTTCCCGCGCATTTTGGTGGTGCACCTGAAGCGTTTCTCGCCGATGGAGAGGTTCCGGGGCAAGCTGGGCACGGCGATCGACTTCCCCGTCACCGGCCTGGACCTGTCGGCCTACTCGGCCGGCCAGGCACACTGCCAGTACGTGCGGTGCCGGTCACACCCCACCAGGGCTGGATTTGTGCTTTGTAATCCTGGATGTGGAGATAAAAATTGTGGGGTAGTCAAATATGGAGAGGATATTTTTCTTCAAAACTGTAGCACCAGAATCTCAGTTTGTGCTTTCCAGTGAATCTTGAGCACTTTCACAGAACAGTTCATTGTCAAACAGCATCATTCAACCTCCGAATGAGAAAAAATGGGAGGATAATTTTCTGGAGAAGACATTGTTACGGATGACAAAAATCCAGGAACAGCCTATTTTTCCAACCCTGCACCCCACCGTCGTCACTCCCGCCGGCCGCTGTGGCCGCCGGCTGGACAGCCAGACGCCATGGAGCACCCCACCCTCGCCACTCCCGCCGGCCGCTGTGGCCGCCGGCTGGACAGCCAGACACCATGGAGGCGCGGCAACCGTGGCGGCGTGCTCTGGTCTATTTCGGATCTCATTAGCCGCCGGTCATCTATTATCATTAACGGTTTGTTGGTAGTTGGCCTGCGGGCTGCTGTCAGCGGAGTATTCACCGGCCATGCTGTGGCCCTTGTCATAGTGCAGTCTAAAGTAGCCGTAGTGACCTTCGGTAGCCTATGATGACCTATGGTGACACGAGGGTGCTCGTGGGCTGAGTTCACCGTTCCCACGTGGCTCTCGCGAGCCGTCGCCACGTGTGCAGACGGCACGTGTCCCGTCGTGGCTTCTGATGCCCGGCGACGGATGCGGCTCGGCTTTTCGCCATGGTGCTGCCGTCTACCGGCCACACTACGTCAGGTCCTGTCAGTGTGTGTGTGTGTGCTGTCGGCTGGTGAATTGACCTTACTGGCTCAGCCACCAGGATGTCGCAGTTACTGGGGCAGGTCGCTGCGATCCTAGGTCAACCCTGCCTCTTCGCAGTGTACAATCTCAGTCAGGTGCAGTATTGTTCTGATGTGCACCGATCCCAGATGTTACCGGGCTGTTTCGTCAGATTGTGTACCGACCCCCAGCTGTGACCCGGATGTGTTGTCGGATTGTGTACCGAACCTAGCTGTGGTCCGGGCTGTGTGGTCAGATTGTGACTGACCCCAGCTGTGACCTGTCACGTGTCACAAACTCGGCGCGGTCACGCCTGCGCCGTCCACCGAGTGTGTCGGCATCCTCAGGTACAACCTGTACGGTGTGGCGAACCACTCGGGCACGCTGTTCTCCGGCCACTACACGGCCCACTGTCGACACCCGTACTCCGGCGAGTGGTACGAGTACAACGACTCGAGGTGCGTGGGCTCAGCATGTGCCGACCACGTGCTGTCGCCCAGAGTAGCGCTGACTGCGCCGGGCTCGCGGCCAGCTCTCGATGGTGGTCGCGCCTTCGCGGTGCGCCGTTTTATCGCACCCGTGCGTCATTGGCTAACGTGGAAGTATAGCCCAGCGTGCATTGACTTGTATAGCGTGAATAGGATGAATGTATTGGCATGTGCCCCTATGTTGAGACACCTGAATGATTTGGACACGTCACGGCGCAAATATCTCCCTCCTGCGCATCATGTCAGGGCACATGCTGCGGCTCCGGGCGCATCCACGGTCGTTCGTTGTGAGGCGCAGACAATCTGCGCCGTCGCACCTGCTTCGAGTGTCGTCTCCGTTGCGACACTGTATCGTCACATGTTTCAATTTGATGATGGCGGAGGTGCGCACTCAGTGCGGTTACGGTCCTGATCGCTGTATCATTAGCACCGGTGAAGACGACTTTATGGCGCCAGACAAGCGAGGAAAGCTGCCGACTGTGGGATCCCGTACTGCATGCGTGGCGTGAGAAATCACACCGACGCAGTTAGAAATTCGTGAATCAAATGCAATTATACTCACTCGACATCTCGCACGTGGTACATGCACCTGATGGCGTCGACGTTTCGCAGAGGTACAGGAATTTGACAAGTACAGATAGCTTTGTATCAATGATTTGAATTAATGCGGCGAAATATCGGGTGCATGCGCCATATTCGGTAGAGGCCAAATTTCGGAAGCAGTGATTCCAATTTCGGCATAATCGCATTGAAAACCCATCCGTGTGAACCAAAATTGGCGGTAATTTGGCTGAAATCGGGTTCATGTACTTAAAGTGTTGTGACTATCACATGGTTATATCTATCACCTTCAAATATCACATCGCGCTATGACGAAAAATACAAATATGAAAAATAAAATAATTAACTAGCAATGCCTGAAGTCACAGCAAAACAACCTAGGAACAGCACCGCACATTAAAGAAATTATAGACAACCTAACTACCAGCGTAATGTTTTGAGGTTGGGGGCGGACCTACGGTGCCCCTCCCCCCCCTGTGGTGACGTCTGTGCGTGTCCTGTGTCATCGCTAAATCTGACGTGCCCGGCTGCTGACCCCGGCCGTGACCTCGGCCGTGACCCGGCGCGTGTGCGCTCTCCTCAGGGTACGACCCATCTCCGTTCGGGCGGTGGCTGGCAGCGAGGCGTACGTGCTGTTCTACGAGCTGGCCGGCCCGTCGCACCTGTAGTGTCTCGGCGCGAGGCGGCACGGCCGACGCGGGCACCGCCGGCGGCGGTCGAGGCGCCGCGATATTTTTACACAGGCAAAGGTCAACGGTGTGACGCCCCAGCTGGCGGGAGAGGCGCACGACCCTGTGCTGCGCCCGCCCACCCGGTGTGCCGTGCGTCCGGCTGTGGCGGCCCCGCCGAGGCCGGGCTGGCGGCTGCTGCTGGTCGCCGGGCGGGTCCGGCTGGTGTCCGCTGCTGGTCGCCGGGCGGGTCCGGCTGGTGTCGCTGGTCGCCGGGGGGTGGCTGAGGCTGCTGCTGGTCGCCGGGCGGGTCCGGCTGGCGGCTGCTGCTGGTCGCCGGGCGGGTCCGGCTGGTGTCCGCTGCTGGTCGCCGGGCGGGTCCGGCTGGCGGCTGCTGCTGGTCGCCGGGCGGGTCGGAGGCTGCTGCTGGTGCCGGGCGGGTCCGGCGGCTGCTGCTGGTCGCCGGGGGTCCGGTGGGTGCGTGGTCCCGGGCGGTCGGTGTGCCGCTGCTGGTCGCCGGGCGGGTCCGGCTGGTGTCCGCTGCTGGTCGCCGGGCGGGTCCGGCTGGTGTCCGCTGCTGGTCGCCGGGCGGGTCCGGCTGGTGTCCGCTGCTGGTCGCCGGGCGGGTCCGGCTGGTGTCCGCTGCTGGTCGCCGGGCGGGTCCGGCTGGCGGCTGCTGCTGGTCGCCGGGCGGGTCCGGCTGGTGTCCACTGCTGGTCGCCGGGCTGGTCGGGGCGACGGTGACGCTGAGCGGGAGTGGTGACGAACGCCGGGCGGTCGGGAGGGCGCGTGAGCCGCTCAGAACTGCCACGCAGTGCCCGTACTGCGGGCAATCTCACACGGCCGAACGCACGATGCGCTAGAAGTTAAAGGTTAAAGGTTAAAGGTTAAAGTCGTGTTGATTTGTGTTGCGTGTCGAAAATTTGCGATGTGGTTGACGCTTTTTTATGGGGTGAACCGTGATCGCCGACATTAACCAGCTGGTTGCTGTCGAAATCTCTAGTCCGCTGTTTGGCCGTTTTAGTGCAGATAATGTTCTCGGGTGTACTGCGTCGATTGAATAATACACATGAACAAATGCGGCAGTACTTAACAGCACGCATTTTTGTGTGTAGTATGTCGTGAGTTGACGGGAGATTTCAGACCTGGTTGGTGTTGTGTAGACATGGGCGGGTAGCGCGAGAAGAAACATGCCACCTTGCATGATATCGCTTGGCTAACTTAAACGTGAGGCCTAAAATATGTTAAGCTCTCCCGCGAAATATATAATGTCAGCATGACCAGAACATGGAGTGGAATAGAGTAGTGTCATTTCAGATGTTTTCTGAATGTCATCCGTTTTGCCATTGGTTGGCAGTATAGTTGTCAAGGAAGACTGACTTTGAATGAGTATGCACGAAATATTCAGAGGTTACGTACGAAGTGTCTCATGTGACATTCGTCAGCAGTCTAACGAAATTTTAATCATGTGATCGCTTATTATGCCTTGTTTACATAATTATTTTGGGCTCAAATACCAGATATGCTAACATAAGCTTCAATGTCTTCAAGATTAGATATCAAACCTCATCTCAACTTCAACATTGAAACAAGTCAGCGATAAATGTGTTGAGGGAAGGGGAGGAGGGGAAGGGGAGAAGAGGAAAGGAGAGGGAAGGGAGGGATGGGAGGAGCAGCGGTGGCTAATTTGACACAGCTTTGACGAAAATCTGTTTTTTCCTAGGATTAAAAAGCTTTGGCTATTTTAACGTCTTCACATATATGAAAAGTGGTCATCATCCCATAGTTCTCTGAGAATTATTCCCTGGTGTTTGATATGACCATGGAAAACCTACCCTGGACAATATATATTGTTTTTCATTGCGCTATGACGACCATTTCATCGCATATTTCGATCGCTTTGAGGTGATTCTTTTACATTCGACGTAAGGATTGAACACCATGTTCAAAACAGAAATAATAGTTTCCATTACACTCACCCTGTTCTGCCCCACCGGGAGGACAGGAGAGAGTTCAAGAAGTCGTCTATATTTTTTCCCACACATTTCTTAATCTAACCATAATATGGAGACAATTCAGTTCAAATTGAAATAGTAGAGGCTTTGGCTAAGTGCAATCAAATATTAGTGAGTGCTCGTCATGCGTTTATGGCTTCGGCAGTACGTCGTGTTCGTCTTCTCACTACGGCTTCCGATACGACAGAGGCATTTGCCACAAGTTTGCTGCTTTAGACCTGCTTCTACTTAGATCCCCCCCCAATAAAAATAAACCCATTGAACTCGCTTCAGGTATTCAACATCCCGCATGCACCACCACGTTTCGATAAAGTAAGGGAACACCGACACTGCTGCCCACGGTTCTGCAGGGGCGGTGGGGACATTGGCCCCACCCCTACTGACGTTGGATTTGGGTACCCTAGAGAAATGCGATTTTTACCAGCCTTGTCTACCTCTCATGGTTCACGCTCCAGGTAGGTTCAAGAAGTCAGACTCCTGGTTGTGCACCACCGACTGGTCTATGTTGCCGGTTTTCGACTCCTGGTTTCTACTAATTTACAATGTTTCGTAGCCAATGTAAATTGGATAGATAGCTCAGCTTCTTGCGAATACGTTGGTGCTATTGCAAACCAAATTCAGGGTGCAGGTCAGGTGCGGGGGCGTGAGAACTAACATAGTTGCATATAAATGAGCGTAATGTCACCGGAGCTCCCAAACTAAGAACAAGGCAGCAATTCAATAAAACAGTCCATGTGGGACGATGAGGTACCAAGTCTGCTGATCAAGACTTTGGCCAAAAGTTATGTAGTCACAATTAGGGTAAGAGAGACTGCCGAATTCGAATTCAGCGCCAAAAACTACCTTGAACATTTTCTGCAAAATGGTCATCTTATGCCACGCCAGGTCATTGAGTTCCTTGACCTAGAATGATCAAGGTGGTATTTCTGTAACTTGAGTATTATCTTGCTAAATAAGAGAGATGAATTCGAATTCAGCGTCATATATGACCTGGAGGTAAGTTGCCACAAAAATAGGCCAACATAGGCCACACCAAGTCCCTTAGGTCTTTCCCCTGGGATGGCCGATGCCATATTCATATAATTTGGCACTTATCTGAGCAACGAAGACGGTCGAATTCGAGTTCCTCACAAACACTGCCCTGCATATCAATTTGCCACACAAACTGAATGGACCAGCTAGGTCATGCCGTGCAGGTCACCAGGTCATTGACATAGGATGACCTCGGGAAGCTGCAATCATTGAAGTTCATGTGAAATTATCTAAAAATAGCTCGGGATACCATTATCCCGCCTGACAAGTGGCGCGCTCAGTATCCATGGAACGGTTCGTCACTGCGGCAAGTGAGGGGTCGCCTTTTAACTCGAAGTATGTCTATGAAATCACTTGCAGACTTAATGCGCATTTTGGGCTATATCCTCGTGACCTGAGCAAATGTCGACTTGAAACCAAACGTACACATATAAGACATTGTGCTCCGCCACACAGATCCCGGGTTTTGTGCTCTTCACGTCATGCCTCAAATGGTGAACAGAGAAACAAAAGTAAGTTATTATTTAACCTCATCTGGTGACCCGACCTTAGATCAATGAATTCTTTGGATTAAACATCATTGCTGCAAGATTCGTCTACTGATGTCTAAGGCTGTTTTTGCAGTCCTTGAAAGACTGCCATAAAAACAACATTTATCGGAACCGATGTCTTGAGATTGACCTCGTTTAGTTCCGAGACCAAGGGTCACTTGACACAACTTTTGCTACCAACCTATCCACCATGCGGTTGTGAGCAGGTAGACAAAACTTGGGACTGATAACCCCAGCGGTTCGTGAGTTATTTTGGATAAAAAAACATCAAGGGAAACATTTGCCTTCTGCAGCAGTCCTGGTGTTAATCATCATATTATCCCTTCATCGTCGTTTTGATATGCTCTGTTGCATCGATTCTATTACCATGGATGGATCATTGTATTCTTTTAGGAGTGCCCGTGCACCCCTGAACATATATACTATTCTCCACTATTCAGTCAATTATCTACATTTCATGAAACCTCCTTTTTATATATATATATATATATATATATATATATATATATATATACATAGTTTGACTTCCACGCTCCAATACATTGACAACATTGGCTTTTCGCTACCACATCTCGTGCAGTCACCAGGACGATCGAATGCTATGGAACGTTTTTATGAAGCAGGATCCTCATGAAAGCAAAAGCGCGACGATCACAACCACCGACAAAGTACCCTAAGAATATTCTACGCGTCCAGGATGAACCTACGGTGTGTCTGACAGATTCTTGGCCGTTCCGGCGACTTCCAGCGACAGCCGAGACGCGATATTTCGGACGGACCATAAATCAGCGTGGATTCGTTGCAGTCCGGCCGGCCTTGACAGCACGCTATGGCTCATGTTGCCGTTATAGCCCCCCCACACACACTATGCCGCGGCCGTCCTCTCGCTCAACTCGGTCACAATTAACTCTCTTCCTTCTCTGTCCCGTGTATATTCCATCTGTCCATTTCTGCATCTCCGCTATTATGTAGGCTATGAGGTGGCCACTGATCCGGTCGAAGTGGCCGGTCTCGAAGCGGCCAGGACTGACCCATGAGAGCTCAGCGATCAATTGTCGACCGGCCTGCTACCCTCGGGCATAACACGGGACTCATGCTTTTTCAGTCCTTGCTTCATTAGCACTTCATCAAAATATAATCACCAAATGCGAATAAGACAAAAACGATACATCATAGTTTTTTTAACCACGGAATGTATTATGGTGGATAACTAGCTAACTGTAGGTATGCATAGACACATACATGATGCTGTAAAGTATTCGTTCAACCTCAACATAAAGATGGCAGCGCTTCCACAAATGAGCGGTAGAGAATAGAAATGGAAAATATTCAACATTTTGGGACCAGCTGAAACAATATTACAAACTAAAACACCAGCTACCTAAAACTAATACCCACTACCATCCTGAATTTAAGGATAGCAAAATTAGAAGTAAAACAACCAAAGTTTGATTCATTCTGTGGTCAATAATCTGTCAAATGTGGCACCATGTATCTAATAACCATACCATATCCATACCAGATTCAGAAATCCACCTTGCAATATCATTCAGTCATTAACCTCATCATAATCTCCCAGGAAACCATAGAAATAGCCTCCCTTACCATCGTTTGCTGGGCCGTTTTTGTTTTCACCAGGCACTGCTTGATTTTAGCTCATTTTGTGACTACTATGATGTGCCTGGCATAGCTAATGCATCAAGTAACCCTTAATTATTGTAATGCGCAGCTGATAACTCGAAAAAGCACGACATATTGAAGTAAATACAAACTGAAAAAGGATTACAAAACGGTCATTGTACAAGGATGGCTTAAAAGAAGGCAACATGGCAACAGGTGCAATAATGCGAAAGTCAGCTGGTAAAGGGATGACGCAATACATGGTGAATCTTATGGGTCTACATGGCACTGTTTTACTATTGGATGCGGTTGTTTGTGTTTGAATATAAATTATTTACATGTAATTTAAGTATACACCTATGTTCACATTAATGTATATACTTATTCATATTCAAGGAAAGCGAGTATGCAAGTTAACATGTAATTAATCCAGGCAGCACGCGCACCTCGGCGGGTCCAGACGCCCACGACTGGCCCGCCACATTCACGGGCCGACGGCACGGTGGTCGACACCGATCCCGTGCGGCCTTGGCGAGCCGAGGGCGCCGCCGGCAGGGCCGTCGACCCGCGCCGTCCGCCTGATGACCGCGGCCGCTGGAGGTGGCCGCGGACTCATTTGAGCCGTCATAGCTGGGCCGGAGTCCCGCGCCGCGTGCAGGTGGCTGGCGTGGTCGATGTGACCGGTGTCTGCTCAAGGTGAGTCGGCCGGCGGCAATCGCAAATCGGGAGCGTCAGCGTCGTTGTTGACATTTGCATCGTTAGGTCCGCGTGTGTGGTAAAAGCTGGTGTGTTGTATGCGATCTTCGCTCGCCGTCGCACTTTACTTTCTTGTAGCATTGCGCATCGTAGATAGTTGTGTAAACGTGGTTGAATGATTATTTGTTCCATCATGTGTGCAGTCCGAACTTGGAGTTAAGCTGCATCTTTGGTCATAGGTCGCTCCAATGATGCATCCTGCTAAATATATAAATATAATGGACATTCCGAAGCCAGAGGTGCCGTCACTTCTGAGAGGAGGTCATGCCTCTCCTGGCTTCTGAGCCGATAAAATAGTATTGCCATAACCTACTTCATTGGCGGAGAACAATGTTGTGAATTTGTCGCCCCGGTAGCTCAGCTGGTCAGAGCGCGTCCTGACAAGACCCGGTTCGAGTCATTTCACACGCTCGCATTTAGCGCCCGACTGGGCGGGTCTGTTAGCAACAGGCCCGATAAGGTCGGGACGAGCTATCGAGGTGGCCGTGTCGGTGCATTTTAACCAGTGCACATTAACCCGTGGCGCGCCGAAACTCAATATGGGTTCCTAACCCCCAGGTTATAGATGGGGGAAACCACGCTTCCGAATATCCCTAGACAAATATTGATCCCGGTCAGGCACCTTGGAGCCAAGAGTGGCGGAGGTGAAGTGTTTCCCATCTCTTACCACTATATATATTAATATAGCTTATAACTATGGCCTTCAAATGAGATGGCAGATGGGTGCAAAACAGGGGCGTAGCCAGTGTCTTCCTTAGGGGACCAAAAATAATGTCATGAAATAAACCGCTTTCGATGCGGGATACACGCCGAAATTTCTGGTTTCGCTTCATGAACATCTCAAAATTCTTGTTTGAACTAATGTATTTTTGTTTTGGTTACTAGGGGAGGAGTCCGAGTCCCCGGCCCCCTGGCTGCGCCCCTGGTGTTAAACATGCCCTCTGATGTACAAATACATTGTTTGAAATGTGCTTATATGATTTTATTCTCAGTTGTCAGTGGCTTCAGCCCTCAAATGAAGTAATGAGACAAGACGCAATGAAGAGGAACTGGATCCTGCATTGCTTGATCTGTGGTCAATACGTTTTATTATTTTGGATCGAATGCGCCGTAGCATGGCTTTACTTTAAGCGCTACATTATGTACGTCACGATCACGGAGGTATTCATCAAGGGTGCTTCGTTGAGTTTACTGCCTTGTGTGAAATTAAGCACCGAATCCCGATCAGTAAACAGCTCGCAAAGTTCATCTCTATGAATGTAGTATTAAAAATTGCTGTCTTGAAAACACGAATTACTTCCTGAAAATTCCCCGTCACATCTTTGTGTATACATGTTTCCAAAATATCTCACTTGGTGGCGCTACGTTTAATTTTAGATTGAAAATGTTCGTCCTTCACCTGTACAGATATCCATGCGTAAACATTCAAAGGGATTGCCTTTTGTCTCTCCCCGGATCCGCCAGTGTTTAGGGATGCTGAAGATTTTGGAAGGTACACAATTTTTCTTCCGGGGTGGTCGGAGATGCGGCCATCGAAGGCCAGCTCGTGATCGATAGCATGAGAGCACACGTGTTTATGTTGTTGATCACAAACATTCGCGCAACGTACGAACGTTTATGCCAACATGGGCGTCGCGACGGTGAGGGTACATGTAGCCGCGTCCTTCAAACTTCGTGAAATTTAACGTAACGCATGAAAAAATCATTATAAAATCTTCCGTCCCTCCATATCCTCCCAAAATATGTGGCGGCGCCCATGAATCTGCCTGCACAAGTAACACCACGCCACGGACTTCAACTGCCAGCATGCTTTCCTTCTCCATCCGCCTTCCGCATTATCCTAAGCCTTAAATCCTTAAAGCGTTGACCATGGATGCGGTAACCTAAAAGTGCTCCAGTTCCCTTATATTATGATGATCCAAACGATCAGTGCATCCCACTGTGAAGCTCAAAAATCTTAGTAGACCTTTTTTTGTTCCCCGAGGTCGTGTTTCGCACAACGGTGCATTGTCACGTATAACTCACTGTGCATATCATGCAATCGGAACGAACGTTATCTTTAGGTGACCTGATATCATGGGTGTCAATTTTCATTTTTTAGAAGGGCACTGTTCCCCACAACGCTGGCCAGACCCCAAATAATTTAAACTCTTAACATAGTTCCCACGGGCAGCCCCTCCAATCGATTTGGACCTTCCCATTGCATCCAGGTATTTTCCCTCCCAATGATTTTCAGAAACTAGCTGATGCGGTGAACACCTTGTGATCTGGTGCTGGCCGGTGGGCGACTCAGGTCAGGTGACCTGACCTGGTGATCTGATCAGGTTCCGGTGCTGATTGGTGTACGGCTGTGGTGGTTCCACGACCCGTCAACGTATTGTCAACATGCGACCCCCGAACCTTGAATGGAGGGCTGGATAAATGTCACGAAACCTGGGAGATCAAAGTTCTTATTTTCAAAACATTTTCAGATTGAATATGGAAAATGACAAATCAGTATTAGCAGGGTACCAAACCAGGGGGTCCGAACACCCGACTCACCTGGATCTCCAGCCATGCTTGAATGTTTTTCTTTTTGATGGTATTACAGCATCTAAGCAATTGCTCTACTCAAATTCAGAAGAGTAGCACATTTCATTTGCAACCTTTATGGGATTGTCCGGGTATCCGGACCCGGACAAGCTATCCGGATCTCCGATTGCATCCCAACATCAGGTGGATACTGTGTTCCGGCCTGTCACTGCAGGGTGCTAGGTGCAGGTGTCGTCTTGATTGTGTTGCAGTCCCCAAGATGTGTCTTTGCCCACCGTTGCAGTCACCTAACCTCCGCGACAAATCGGTAACTGGAACTCGAAGACTCAAAAACTCGAAATAGAAGTTGTTCGAACTCCAGTTTTTCGAAGGGGGAACAATTCCTTCACTGTCTATTTGTGGGTACACGTGTGATAAATACCTGATTTCGTACTATCCGTGGCTTGTAATATAACGATTGTTGTGACTTGTGCCTATTTCACAGGCACGTACCTACTTGGTGAATGGTGAAATACGTATATGCATTTTACCATGCAATTCACATGGGATGTATAGGATGGAAGGTATCATACGTGGATGCTTCTTACAATTGCTACAGAGACCCGCAAAATAGCAAAAGAGCCGCAAAATATTACACACAGAGTGCATTTAGTATGCAATAAACTACAGCCCTTTTCGAAGCACTCGGCGCACGCTGGAGCAGACATAGAAGCGGTTGCCACGCCCACCGTCACGAAAGGAGTCGCGCCCACCGTCACGTTAGTTACTACGCCAATGGTAGCGATGGTACACACACGCAGTCACTACGCTCATTACCACACGCATCGGAATGGTAGCTACCACGCATAACGTCACGTTGGTTACCACACCCGTTGGCTACTACATGCTGGCTACCACACGTCAGCTGATGTATCTATTGGGATGGTAGTGACACGTGACACACTAATTGTAACGGCAAGTACCACACCTTTCGGGAGGGTAGTGACGCGTGACACACTAATTGTGATGGTAAGTACCACACCTCTCGGGAGGGTAGTGGCACGTGACACACGAATTGTGACGGTAAGTACCACACCTTTCGGGATGCTACTTACCGTCACATAGTCACCTGCAGACTCAGGCCTCGTGCTGGCTCACATGGATTACATGGTGGCACATCTGTGACACAACAACTGGTGGCTCGGGGCTGGCGGTGGAGGATTGTCCCCCAACGTTCCCCCTTGTTTGGTGATGACCATGTCCTTCTGGTATGCACATGGGGCAGCGTGGACCTTAATTTTAATACCGGGTATTTTAAAAGTTGCTTGCTGTGTGTTGCAATCATTAATGGTTACCTGAGGCATTGGTTGAGCCAGGCAGATCACATTCAACATGAAATACACCTTGGGATCAAAGGGTACAGGAGAAAGGCGGAACGCGGCACATAACAGGATAGTAAGGCAAACCATTTATGCTGTTTTACAGTATATTACTATGAAGCTTCAAAGCTGGAACGTATTGCAACTTAAATTCCTCAATCTGGTAGTGATATAGTATGTCTATTGGATACATGGTGTAGCTATTTCAGAGTATCGAGCAATCAATAAACCAAAGCTTGGTATTCTTGGTTTTGACGTTTCCTGATATTGAGGATGTTATGTACTAGCCTATGCGTTTTAGGAATTGTTTTGTAACCACCGTGCTGTCACTATACAATTACAATTTTACCGTGCACCGTCTGTCAATGTAATAACAAAGTCTTGAAGTAGATTTAGATCGCATGGCCTTGAATTGAAACAATTTCGAAGGTGTGTGAATTACCAATTTTACCGCAATGAAGCGGGAAAGAACTAATAATACATTTTATATGCAAAAAAATATGTATTGAAAGCTGGTTGCTTGTCCGGGGTTCAGTGCACCTTCACTGGGTCCCGCCACCCCATCCCAACCAAATCGGACTTACATCAAACTGAATGGGACCGGACAATATTTTGGGTATTTACCATCTCTAATTCTCCGCACAAAAACCGGACATCTTCTTGGTCATGTGCACGAGCGTCATATTCTGAAAGGGTATTCCCAAAATTCCAAAAGCACCTTTTATCAAAAATTTACCGGCCAATTATTGGTCAAAAATGCATCTTTCTGTTTTTTTTATGTGATTGGAATCAATTTCATCTTCATTTCTTTGGGAATTGAAAGCTGAGATATGAACATTCCAACATAAAGAAGGTACTTATACCTCAATAAGCAGTAATTTTGTCAAGAAAATAGCATTAAAACCATTAAAATAGTATTGCATAGGGCATATGGTGGTTGTAGCTGTATGTAAATTAGAAGACAATGCAACCTCAGTATTGACAAACATGGCATGATCTGAACTTTCTGATCATGGTGTCAAAACTGTATCTGTCTAACTATGTAATAAAAATGCAAAACTTTGATGAATATATGATAGTTTTTTGGTGGTTAGATTGTATTATGTATGTATTATATTAAATTGTAAGGATTTTTGCAATCCTGCATCTGTATGCTATTCCCTAATCCAACATCCACAGGCTTGGTTATATTAGTAAGGACCCAATTAAGCAATTCTCATCAGTCTTTACTAAAGATAATTCTGGTAGAATAGAAACAACCATGACAGCTGATAGGTTGGAGTATCTTACAATAACTACAGAAGCTGTAGAAAAGCTGTTGCAGAATATAAAACCTAATAAAGCTTCTGGACCAGATTATATATATGCTAGGGTTTTAGTAGAGTGTGCTAAAGCTTTAGCAGTTCCTAGGTATAATTTTCAGGCGGTCTATGGAATATTCTGAAGTGCCTGAAGATTGGAGAAATGCAAATGTAGTACCAATTTTCAAAAAGGGAAGTAGGAAGTGTGTAGGGAACTACAAGCCAGTCAGTTTGACCTCAATAGTTTGCAAGGTACTAGAAACTCTGGTTAAACAGAATGTTCAGATTCATCTTGATAGGCACAATCTTTTAAGGGATACTCAACAGGGATTTCGATCTCGAAGGTCTTGTTTAACTAACCTTTTGGAGTTCATGGAGTATGTTACTAAAGAAGTAGACAATCAAAACAGGATAGATGTTGTGTACTTGGACTTTAGCAAAGCTTTTGATAAAGTTCCACATGGGAGGCTAATTCATCACCTACAGCAGCATGGGATTGTTAGAAAAGTTATAGGTTGGATTGAAGCATGGTTGAGAAGAAGGAAACAAAGGGTAATGTTAAATGGATGTAAATCTGATTGGAAGGATGTTCTGAGTGGAGTACCACATGGCTCTGTTCTAGGGCCACTTCTCTTTATCACCTTTGTGAATAACATTGAGGTAGGGCTGAGGAATAGAGTGTTCAAATTTGCGGATGACATCAAGCTGGTAGGAGTGGCAAACAGTTGTGATCAATCTAGAAATATTCAACTAGACTTGGAGGACCTAAAAAAGTGGGCTGATCAATGGCAGATGTCTTTCAGCTATGACAAGTGTAAGGTTATGCATCTGGGGTCTGGAGGTGAGACTTTCAGATATACAATGGGAGGGAGGGAACTGGATGTTATTGAAGAGGAAAGGGACTTAGGTGTATTGGTTTCAAAAGACCTTAAAGCAGAAAAACAATGTATCTCAGCTAGGAACAGGGCACTCAGAATGCTGGGACTCATTAATAAAAGTGTGATGTATAAGAGCAAGGAAGTCATGAAAAAAACTGTACTTAGCATACCTGCGACCCCACTTGGAATATTCTGTACAAGCTTGGAGCCCATACCTAGAAAAATATATAGACAAGTTAGAGAGAGTGCAGCGCAAAGCAACTAGACTCATCAGTGGAATGGGTGACTTGGAATATGGAGAGAGGCTTGTGGCATTAGATATGTACTCACTCAATTATAGGAGATTAAGGGGGGACATGATTGAAATGTACAAAATTGTTAAAGGACTAGATCAGGTCAATTTAAATGGCGCTCTTCAGTTTAGAGTATCACATAGGGGTCATCAATTAGGTTAGACAAGTTGAGGTGTAGGACAGTTAAGCGACAACAGGTCTTCAGTCAAAGGGTTGTTGATCAGTGGAATGGGCTGCCTGCTGATGTTGTGGGGAGTTCCTCATTGAATGTATTTAAAAGTAGGGTGGATACATTTTTAGACAGGAAAATCTTGATTTTGAGTTCTAATTTGTGATGGATGGGGTGAGATTTATGTTAAGTAAGTGCGCACAGCACAGACCCCTTTAAGCAGGCATGGATGCAGTTGGTAAATTATTGATAAGGCATTCAATCCACATGTGTTAAGAGGGATCAGGAGAATAGGGCTATAGGGCTAGGGTAAATAGGCACTGATAGGTGTGTGGGATATTGGTGGACTGGTTTCTTCAGGATGTGGGATGGCTGGGGTGGGTCTTTTTACCAGGTTTATGGTATCTTCCATTTACAGACTTAACTGGATGGGCCCTTGGGTCTCTTATTAAGTCTAAACGCTTTATAACTTTATATAGGGTGTACCTAGCAGTGGATTCAGCACTTTCCTTCGGGATGTGATACTGATGAGATTGTCTATGGTAGCACAATGGGTATGATGGGAGGAGTTTGTAATTGTTGAGTGTGTTATGCAATAGCAAGTGAGTCTCTTCTTAATTCTAAACGCTTTATAACTTTATATAGGGTGTACCTAGTAGTGGATTCAGCACCTTCCTTCTGGATGTGATACTGATGAGATTGGCTATGGTAGCACAATGGGAGTGTGTTATGCAATAGCAAGTGAATTGGTGCTAGATAGGCTGCGATATATAGCTTCCTAGGAACTTGAGTCAAGGGATTGATTGGGGTGAGAGTATGTACATTTCTAGTACCTTTTCCAGATAGGCTTAACCCAGATGGGCCCCTGTGGCTCTTATTAAGGCTTAACACTTTATGACTTTATGACTTTATGACAGCATCCGTAGGCAGCGGAGCAAAAACCCGCGGACTGCCTGTTCAGGGTATGTGACAGGAGTAAAGGCGTAAGATGTGTTAGAACGTAAAACGACAGGTTGCGTAGAACGAATTCATGATCCACGTGTCTCTCACGACACTTCTACTACGCTACCAGGTCGTTGGTCGCTAGTTTTGCACCAGTACCATGGATCATGTACGCCTGGATTGGAAACCAACAGCTGTTTGCGCATCAGCCCACCTAGCGGAGGGTAAGTAAAAACACGGAGACGTGGCTGGTTTTAGGCCGTGCTCCTATGGGAGTTCAGGGTACGCATTTCGTATTGAAATTCTTTCAAATTGATTCAGCCATCCCAGGAAGATTGCATCAGCCTTTCATGATACATAATTGATCCATGAACCTTACCGTTCTTTCCTTATTGATTTATTACGCTCCGTTCAGAAGTTGTGGTGGGAAGTGAAGACGTCTGTGAGAGGGAGCCTACCTCGCCCCAAGGGTCGGCTCACCGATGTTCATATCTTGATGATCCTTATCTTGAATCTTTATCTCTTATCTCTCTATCTTTATCTTGATCTTGACTTTATTTGACAGGGCAAAGTGCATGAAGGCAATGGGCAGACCAAAATGAATTTGGGGGCACATTCCATTGCCTTCCATGTTAGAAGTTGAAATAATTGCGGGGGTGGGTTAAGCAAACATTGAGGTGGCAGTTCCCCCTCAAAGGTATATAAAACAACACCTCTGAGTCGAGCGACTGGCAAGTGGTTGTGAATCGGCGAGAGGTTGTGGCGTTGCCAGCTAGGGTATGTTGCAAGGGCTGATCTAAGGGGAGGAAGCGAAAGTGGCGCCCCTCATGACCCGAAGGACGCCTCTCTTGGAGGCTCCAGTGTACCCCCTCCCTCGAATTTCTCAGCGCAACGCGCTCCTCGGCCTGGGAACGGCAGTCCTCTGGGAGTCCGAACGCACGCCGCGAATTTTTGGGCGAAAGGCGCTCCTCAGACAAAACAGATGGTGCCCCTCTGGGAGATCGGAGTGTACCCTGTCCAAATGTTCTGGACAAAGAGCCGCCCCTCTGGAGAAATGACGCCTCCTTGGCAAAATAAAAAATATGTCAGTGGTATGGTATAGGGGGAGGGGCTTGTATCCTCCATGGAACTTCCGCTTAATCCTCTTTGCGGATTGGTGGGTACGCCGAAATATGTACTCTCCCATTCAGTTGTGTAAGCCACTCCACCGGAAAATATCAGCCACATATCTAGAGAGCAAGGAGGGTGGGGGCGAAAGCAGAACCGCCCATTCTTATCTTTGAGGGTCAAACTGCCCCCTCAATGCTTGCTTTCCCCATTCGCAATAATTTCAACTTCTAACATGGGAGCCTATGGAATGTGACCACCTATTCATTTTGGTCTGCCTATTGCCTTCATGTACTTTGCCCCCTCCGATCCTTTTAAGAAATCAACATCGGTGGGCCGACCCTTTCGGCGAAATGGGCTCCCTCTCACAGATGCATTCATTTCGCATCACAACTTCGGAACGGAGCGTAATAAATCAATAAGGAAAGAATGGTAAGGTTCCTTGATCAATTCTGTATCATGAAAGGCAGATGCAATCCTTCTGGGGTGGCTGAATCAATTGGAGAACAAAAAATCCAATACGAAATGCGAACCAAGAACTTCCATAGGTGAACGGCCAAAAACTGGCCGCGTTTCTGTGTTTTTACTTACCCTCCGCTAGGTGGCCGGTTGGTGCCGCTGGCACGCGCAGACCAAAGGCGCCGACGCGGAGTTTCCAATCCAGGCGAACATCATCCATGCCAGTACGCCCCGCAGCAAAAAAAAGTCGCTAACTCTGTCACAGTACAGCTCCGTTCTAGCCGTCCTTAGGAGTTGGAAGAGCTGGCGGATGACTATTGTGGCACATGCGATAGTCTTTAGAATGTCGCAAAGATGTTTTGAGAACCAGAAGAAACCACCAGACAATGTTTGGTACCGTTGCTGATGCCCGTGCACTCCTGCCATCTGTTGAAGAAAAGCGCAAGCTCAGATACTATATTTCACCGTGGCTGGTGTGGTCACCATTCACCTGAGGCAGGCGTGGACTGTGAAAGTACATTTACAGGTTCTGTGACAGTCTGACAACTCTGCTCCTCTGCCGGTAGAGTACATAAATAACAAACTAGGAAAGCTTCTCAACATCGTACCCCAATGATTTATGTCACACCAGCTGATCGGTGGCTGATGCGATTATAATTTTAATCAGCATCCATACTATTATTTATCGCCATTTCTTCACTGGTGGTAGAGTACTCCCGTCCAGTTAGAGTGATGAGACCTGCGTTGTAACAGGGAGAAGGTAATATACAATGGTGTTTTCGTCTGGCACTTCGCTTAGAGTCCAAAATCAAAAGTAATTTCAACTCATGGGTTCCGTGGCTGTCATCCAGGAAATCACAATTTGAGCAGTTAATCCGGCGGCAAAGAAAACTTTCCTTTAAGCCTCGCAGAAACGCAGACAATTATCCTGCTTGCTGTGCTGTAGATGGAATAGCCCCACTCCCCACGACAACTAAATAAATTCCCAGACCGGAACAGAAATGCAGAATAGAGCTTTTTATCACGCATATTCACGTGAAAACATATTTTGACAACATGTAATGTTGTGACGAAATGAAACACTTATATGAAATGATTTGATGGCATGGCACCTTTGACATGCATAGTTCCCCTACAAGGCGAAATTGCATACACTCGACGATGGCCCAGGGCTGGCGACTATCCAGATTAATGGATTAATCTGGATTAATCAAGATTAATCCAGACCATCCAAATTGATAAACAGTATTTTTTTTTAATGAACATGGCGAATGGAGGGATGGAAGGATTGAACGAACTTCATATACCATAATGCACGTGAACCGTGGTGTACCTGAGGTGTTCGAGTGCATCCCCTCCTCTCAGCCAGGACAACGCACGTGCATTCACTCAGTGCTGCTCATTGCTTGCTACGTCACACCTGCACTCGAGACCTCTGCACTCCATGTAGCAAATCAATGACCACATGTGTCGCAATTACCTGTGTCTGGCGGTGGCAGGGAATGTGATGGTGGCTCGGGCCCACCACTCGCTGTTGCGTTGCTATTGATGACCCCGGCTGACATGAGCCACACAGCCACGGTGCATGCCCGCTGCGCCCACATTGCACACCGGCCCCCATACTCCCAATGCTCCGCACCCCAGCTGCTTGCGATTCAGAAATGCTTCGGCGCGCCGACTGACAAACCGGCGCATTCCAGGTGGTGACAATGTTCACCTGTCTTAGAAGACTGAGGGGGCAGGCGCTGCTGAAGCTGCAGGTGTTTGGCGCATGCGCTGTCTGCGGCACCATCGGGATGCTGCTTCTGACGACTGCGTACTCTTCGATCGGCGCCCGATCCTCTGCCAAGTGAGCGCCGGTGTCCATGTGTGGACCACTTTTGGCCATGTGTGGACCGCCGGTGGCCATGCGTGGACCGCTGTTGGCCATGTGTGGACCGCTGTTGGCCATGTGTGGACCGCTGTTGGTCATGTGTGGACTGCTGTTGGCCATGTGTGGACCGCTGTTGGTCATGTGTAGACCGCCATTGGTCATGTGTGGACCGCTATTGGCCATGTGTGGACCGCTGTTGGTCATGTGTGGACCGCCGATTGTCATGTGTGGACCGCTGTTGGCCATGTGTGGACCGCCAATGAGCATGTGTGGACTGACGGTGGCCCTGTGTGAATCTGAAGCTCAATATTTGCATTCACGTTTGCATGACATTTCATAGAAAATTTTGTTTAATTACACCTACAAACGCAGTTTAGATGAAATGGAGCTATTTGTAATGCACGCCGCCTTGATGGATGTCAGGAAGACTGCAAGAATCTAACCTCGCCAACCTCGCTTTTAAGATGTGAATCAATTGCTTTATCTTCCCCCAGTGTGTGTGTGTGTGGGGGGGGGGGCACAGTCGTCACTTTTTCTGCCCCAAGCCATATGGGTGGCTCGGACCGCCCTTGGTCACCGCAACAATCTGCTGCTCCCTGGACTTGAGACAGGGTTTCCTTTGACATGTTAACTGTGGGGCCGTGTCCCCCACAAGTGACCTTTACCCCTCAGTCAAGTCTCATCTCCCATTGCTTGAGCATTACTGGGAGAGAGTGGTAGCCTGAATGGCTGTTATTTGACCCCATTGGAGTCAATTGCAGCGCCCCCTCCCCTAAATGTTGCAAGGCTCGGCACTCTTACATCAGAAGGATCTGCATGCGCATAGCTCAGTCATGTGTACAATTTATACGCGCTGTGGGGATGCTGACTGAAAGCGAGTGATTCGATTCGATTCTGGAAGTGCGCGTAAAATTGAAATGTTTATAGATATAGGTGTTATGTTTCTGTGTATCTGTGCGCGTCTCAGTCTTTGTATGTCTTTGTGTGTATGTGGGTCTCTGTTTGTGGGTGCTTGTTTGCGTATATATATAGATATATATATATATATATATATATATATATATATATATATATATATATGTGTGTGTATGTGTGTGTGTGTGTGTGTGTGTGTGTGTGTGTGTGTGTGTGTGTGTGTGTGTGTGTGTAGGTGTGTGTGTGTGTTTGTGCGTGTGTCTTTGTAAGAATATTCACGTCCGAGAAGGTTCTAGACGAGTACCTTTTGGTGATCTCTATCATGCCACACTAGAACGCTTCTCTCGAGCAATCTGTTGCTATGTTTACAACTTCGCCTGTTTTCGTTTTTCACAGTGCTCTGGCCCGATCGAAAATATCTGATCTCTCCGTCTCAACATCGGAGGTGTACGCTCAGTTGGCGCGCGTGCTTTCGCCAGCCAATCAGCAAGCGACCTGTCGCAGTCTCATCTTCCCCGGAGGAAAATGCAATTGCGTGGACGCCACGCCTGATAACGAGGAAAGCTGCTTCCTGGTGCCCATCATGGACGGCAAGAAGACGGTGTGCCTCGATATCCTTCGGCCCGGAGCGCCCTGTCTCGTCTACTCGTTCGGCATCAAAGACGACCTCTCGTTCGAGACGGAGATGGTCCGGTTCGGCTGCACTGTGCACGCGTTCGATCCGACGGTGCGCATCAACGCCACCATCACGCCGCTGCCGGCCGGCCTACACGTGCACAACATCGGCGTCGACGGCCACACGTGGCGGCACGTGTCCGACGGCGGCGAGATGCAGCTGATGTCGCTCGACCAGATCGTGCGCCACCTGGGCCACGAGGGCAGACGCATCGACTACGTAAAGCTGGACGTCGAGGGCAGCGAGTGGGCGGTGCTGAAGGACCAGCTGGGCGGCGGCGCCACGCTGCTGGCAGTGCCACAGTTCTCTGTCGAGCTGCACATGCTCTTCCCCAACGGCATCCTCAGCGCCGACCCGAGCAAAAAGTTGCACCTGGCGCGAGACGATGCGCTGCGTTACCTGGAGACCATGGAAGCGCTGCAGGCTGCCGGCTTCAGGCTGCTGGAGAGTCGACCCGATCACGGCAAATACCAGGGAACAAATGTATCATACATTTACGAGACGGCGTGGGTAAAACAGAACTGATCTGTGACTAGGCGTGCAATGTGGTTTTTATGGTCTGTGACCAGGCTTCAGGCTGTTGCAGAGTCAGCCCGACAATGGCACATTCTGGTGCCCTTGTTATGCCGTTCCCCATTGTGGTACGCACCACTGTGGCAATAATATCACAACAGGGAGAATAGTTCCTTCAGAATTCAGAACATTACATTGGTTGGGGTGATTCAGCCTCTCTCTCTCTCTCTCTCTCTCTCTCTCTCTCTCTCTCTTCTCGCCTCATAGTGTCTTCTCTTAATCTTGCTTAACCCAAAAGTGTTTGCGTCTGGGCTCTGATTAAACCTGAACATTATGAGCTCATAATTTTCAGGGCACTTACCATTGAACAGTCTTAGCCTACATTTACCGGATACACTGCATCGTACATTTACAACCACATTATCTGGGAACTAACCCGAGCTACAAGAAGCCTAACACATCGGGGCTCAAGAAACAACCGATGGGCGAGGTAAACATCGCAAGCCTTTTGCCGGTGGCGGCCACAATGGCAGGCCTCACGCGGTGTGCGGCTCAGCTAAACAGCAACACAAATGTGGCAGCTTACAGAGCTATGCGTAGGCGATGCATAATTGGTATCACTCGATGATTTTGTGGGTCCCCAGTGCGATTTTTTGGCCCCATGTGATTTTCAGGGGCCTTGGTGTGATTTTTGGGCCCCCAGCGTCATCTTAAGGGCCCCTGCGCGGGTTTTTGGAGCCCACAATGTGATTTTCAGGGGCTCTGATGCGATTTTGGATGTCCCATCCTCATTTTCATGGGCCCCTACTCGACTTTGTGGGCCCCAATGTGATTTTCAGGGGCCTTGGTGCGATTTTGAGGCTCCCAGTGTCGTTTGCATGGGTCCATACACGACGTTCAGGGGCCCAATGTTATTTGTATGTCCACAGTGCGATTTTTGGCCCCAATGTGATTTTCAGGGGCCCAGTGCCATTTGTGGGGGCCCCAGCGGGATTTTTAGGGAACCTATATATTTCGCGAAATTTTTCCGAAACTCGTTGCGATTCTTGGGGACCCCACAACCTCTCAAGGGGGCGTGGGCACCGTCCTCTGTGCCCCCTTCGATATGCCATTGGTCTATGTTGTATGGCATGCTTATGCGAAATACAAATGAAAGAACGGATAAACTATGTGATAAGTATCTCCTTTAAAACGGAAATTGTACGACTGATGTTCCATATGCATCGAATAGCATTGGACCAGTGACCTGACGATTATGAAAAGTCATAATAACTCCTCACCATTACGAAAAGTCATATTGTCACTGCCATCCCTCTCATTGAACAGATATTTCCTCGTGCAACGCAGCGAGCGCTAGCAGTAAGCTGATTCAGCCTCACTTTTCATAAATAAACTGGATGACCTACCACTCCTTTACCACAGTTTTCATAGAACGACTTACCTGTTGCACGCCCCGCTCCATCCGCAAGGCCCATCTCTAGCTCGCTGTCTTTTCCTGGATGCTAAATCAAGTGCAAGATTTCATTAGATTCGCACCAATTTATTACATTAAATTCTGGTCCCAAAATTAATATTGGTAAAATAAATGATTTTCCTATGCATTGGTGGATGTTTTATCAATTCATGTCCAAAGGAAAGACACGTATTTGCCCTTATAATTTTGACTCGTTGTTTTATTTCCATCCATTTTTAATTGCAGCATGCATCACCTTCATTCGAAACACATGCTGGCCGCGTGCATTGATTATGGAAGATAACTGGCAATCTAAGTGTTTGTTTTCTAATCAGCCAGGTCAACAAGCCTCAACAATTATGTTTGTGGTTGCACATGCATTTGTCTACGAGGAAATGATGGATCAGGTTAATAGATGAAAATATACACTCAATGCACTGATATATCCGGAGTATTTGTGAAGGCATTTCCACTGCACAAATATCTAGGCATGACACTGTTTCCACACATGAGCAAATAATGCTACCTTGGTGACCCTTGAAAACTACCATTGGATAACACAATTATATTATGGAAACAAGATTGGATACTGGTGTGTCAATCACTCAATTAGTCACTCAATCACTCCGTTAACTAATTGCCAATCACCAGCCGCTGCAGTCACACTCTCACGCCGAGACGAAGCAAGAGCCAAGCTGCCGCTGACGATAATTGCCAGTCTGACCCAAGCCAGCTACTGCCACCTGGCGGCTTTCCCGGATAATCAACATACCATTCAGGCAACGGACGCTCTAAACCGAGACGCCTACCCGGGCGGGTGGACTCTCTCACTCGGTCGAACCACTCTGGCGCAGCTCCTCAAAGTGGCACGGTGGCGCACGTGCTGAAACATATGACAAAAATGTCAGGTCTCGAGATGTATCGAAGCCCCGGGCATGCCTAAGAAGTCAACGTTTCACCTCTGATACTACGCTGTGGTTGCATTTGAGCAGGGTGTAGTATTGTATTATTGTCTTTATTCGCCTTCATACATGGAGTATTCATTGCTATCTGCTCGAGCATATCCAGAGCCCATTGATTACTCCGCGGCGCCAGTTTTGGCCTGACTGACTGCTGTTTATTGCAGTTTATTTTTCATTTTCAAGGGGTGACACCCGTCGCTCCTTCCGCTTTTCTTTTCTTTTCTCGGGGTGACACCCGTCACCCCGCACGGATTTAATCGTCGTCGTATATTCGTTTTCCATTGTCTGTGTGTCCTCCTATATTTAAATCGTATTAGGTAGGGTTTATTTCCCCGCGATGGGGGAAAAACGAAAAAAGGACACCGACCCATGCTCGCCAACGGACTCAGACTCGGATTTTCCTCCTCTGACCACACCCGACGACCATCGCACGAACACGGACCTGGCCCCTGATGCTCCCTCGATTGATGGAATTGTTGATGACCCGCGCCGAACTATTCCCCTTGATGACGCCATGGAAGCCCTTTGCGCCTCGCCGAACCCTGCTCGTCCTAAGACCACGGCCTCGCCTCGCAATCCAGACCAGACATCACTCTCCACGCCGCTGACCCACGCTCGAACCAGACCACGCCCTCCCAACCTGAACCCATCCAACCCATTGAACTCTA
Source organism: Ashinkailepas kermadecensis (assembly GCA_034440615.1). Lineage (NCBI taxonomy): Eukaryota > Metazoa > Arthropoda > Thecostraca > Neolepadidae > Ashinkailepas > Ashinkailepas kermadecensis. The sequence continues at coordinate 69,882 of JAOTOM010002482.1, forward strand.
CCTCGACAGTGCTGGCTCTTACATTGTAGTCAAGCTTGTCGAGGAATCCGTTTCCTTCCGCCGTATCAACGTTTTCTGGCCGACAAAACAACTCCTTGCCATCTGCTCCCTAGCCAATCCCGACATTAAAGCCCCTGCGAACGGAACCTTGGTCATTAAAACCCAATCCCGAGCCGAAACCAAAGCCCTCCTCCGTACCACCACATTTTGTGGTAAATCCGTGACCATTTCACTCCACTCCAACCGCAATTCCACCAAGGGCACCGTCTTCGCGCCGGAGCTCCGCTTCATGTCTGAGGAAGATATTCAAGCGGAGCTCAGGCCGGAGGGTGTGACCCACGTCCGCCGCATCACATCCTTCAAAGATGGCCAGAGACGTGATACGAGCCTCCTTGTCCTTACCTTCAATTCTACCACTCTTCCCAAGACCCTACTCGCCGGATACCTACGATTCCAAGTCCGTGTCTTTATTCCTAATCCTCTTCGCTGTTTCAATTGTCAGCGCTTTGGGCATGGCAGCAAGACTTGTCGCCAAACAGCACGCTGCACAAAGTGTGGTGAATCACCCCATCCTGATTCCACCTGCTCCAAACCTGTCCACTGTCTCAACTGCAACACACCCGACCACCTGACCACATCACCCCTCTGTCCAGTATGGCGCAAGGAGAAGAAGGTCTGCGCTGTGAGGGCCACGACCTGGGTGTCATACCCCCAGGCCCGACGGTCTGTCGAAGCCACCTCCCCGTCAACGAAAACGTATGCTCAGGCGGCCACCGTTGCTCCCCCCACACGTCTATTTATTTATTTATTTATTTCACATTACATGCCCTCCACGTATAGTAGTGGCTATTATGGACAGTCTGGGTATAACTCAGATATTTACAGAGAAAGGATAGATTTGTGGTCAATAGTGGGAACACATGCGCAACAAACATTCATACACCAACATAATACAATACCCATATCACTCTGCACTACACACACCGTGCTTGCAACACGAGCTGTAAACGAGTAGTTTATGGAAGTGATATGAAAGCGATGGCCTAAATGTGAGTGCATGGTGTACACAAATATATTTTGTAGGTTTTTTTTTGTGACTAATGTTGCTCGTGGAGATAAGCTCGTACACGCTTCTTGAAGTTAGACAGCTTCAATGTTTTTGTTTCAGTAGGGAGTTTGTTGTAGTGGAAGACAGACGAGTAGAGAAATCTCCTGCGGCCCGCCTCTCTGTGTATGGCTGGTAGGTGCAGGTGGTCATCTGCACGTGTATGACGGTTTCGCAGGGTAGAGTTTGCAGAGATTTGACCGGCAATGTGCGTTGGCTCACCCGTCAGAATGATCTTGTGGAGCAAAGTAAGGCTGTGAAATAGATGCAGATCAGCTGTGGTGAGAAGACCCAACTCGTTACGGGCATCAGAAATATGATCAAATTTCCGTAGACCTGACACGACTCTATTGGCGAAGTTAATGATTTTGTCTAGTCTGTGGATGTTTGCTGTCGACCCGTTCCCATAAACAGATATGCAGTAGCGGATATTGGATATAACTAGGCTATTGACTATAGTGAAGAGGGTACTGGTTGGCAGATGGTGACGCAGATGGTTCAGGGCCATAAGGAATCCAGTGCACTTGCGGACCACGCAAGTGCACTGGACACAGCTACATGGGAATCCCACGACATGTGGCGATCAAATGTCACCTCAAGGTTCCTATACGAATGACTTTCATATATCACGGCGTCCCTAAGCACACTCGTATCGGGGTAATATTGCGAAGATTCTGACGCGATCCGAACGTGAGAAGCTGAGTTTTGGTCGGGTTTACCTTCAAACCGTTATCCAGGAAGTAGTCGTATAGTTGGTTCAGACATGTCTCCATCTGATTTATCAGATTTGGGAGATCAGATTTGCGACCGGAGATAAGGACCTGGGTATCGTCTGCGAACTGAGTGACGCGTGCTACCGGGACGTGCAAACTGAGGTCGTTCGAAAAGATGTAATAGAGGAGTGGACCTAGTGATGAGCCTTGAAAAACACCTATGTTGTTAGGAAGAAAGGAGGAGAGATGCCTGTTTCCGCGTTGATCTGAGATGCTAACAGCCTGCGTGTGACCTCCCAGATAAGCCTTAAACCAGTCAGGATCAATTCCATGGAGTTCTAGTTTAGTGAGCAGTTTGGTGTGATCTATTACGTCGAAGCATTTACTGAGGTCCAGAATGCAAAGGAGAGCTACTTCCGAACGGTCCATTGCTGCTAGTAATTTGTCCGAGACTGAGATCAGAGCGGTTTCCGTAGAGTGGCGTGGTCTGAAGCCGTGCTGAGTTTGGGCCAGTAGGAGGTTTGCGTTCAGGTAGTGATAGAGTTGCTTCTGCACTACCCTCTCTGTGATTTTGGCGATAACCGGAACCAATGAGATGGGCCTAAAATTAGAGGGATCCGAAGGATCTCCTGATTTGTGAATGGGAGTTACTATTGACTGTTTCCAAGTGGAGGGGATATCAGCTGTAGTCAGGCATGTGTTTATAATGTCGAGCAGCACTTCTCCGATAAAAAAGAACAGAAATTTGATGACCTTAATACAGATCTCGTCGGGTCCGCAAGCACTTGTGCTCCTGCTATCCATGACAATTTTGGTTAGCTGTTCGAGGGATATGGGTGATACTTTATAGGAGCTGGTAGAGACGCGCGATAGCCGGCAACTGGGAGGTGTGTGTTCAGACATGTTTGCCTGGCGTTTGACCTCTGCTGATACCTTAGGTCCGACACTAACAAAGTATTGATTTAGATGCTCAGGTAGGACCTGGGGTTGAACTCTATGAGAGCCTTTTTTGGTGTCGATAATGGGCTTAATAGCACGCCACGCAGCTGATGGGCCTTTCTGTGATATCTTTCTGCTAATATCGTCCCTACAGTCAGCTCTAATAGCTGAGCGAACTTGTCTGTTAAGTATTTTGTACGTGCTTCTATCTTGCAAATGGAGAGCTACATTTCGCCGGTGCATGAGCTGTTTGGTAGCTTCGCTGACATATGGCGCTGTTGGGTTCCTAAGTTTGATGTTTCTAAGGGGCAGGTGCTCGTCGAGAATAGGTGTCAGCAATTTCAGCAGGGTGTCCCATTTGTCCGTTACTGAGATGCGCCCAGTGACCTGTACCCAGTCGATCTCACCAAGGTCAAGAGTCAGTTCCGAGGTGTCTACTCGTCCGTAAGAACGTGATTTTATTACGGTGTTGACTGAGGCAGGCCTGTTTACTTTAATGGAACATATTATAAATTTATGTGGGCTGTAGTGGCAGAAACTCACTCTGGTTCTGCCGACGGAAATGGGCGAGTTTGTTAGGATGACATCCAATAGAGAGCCTGTGGCGAATGTAGGGCGCTGCACTGTCATGGTAAGTGAATAGTTGCTGATGAACTCAAGCAGGTGTGTTTTGCTGGGGCTATTTGCCGTGTCGAGAAGGTTACAGTTTAGATCACCTGCGAGGTAGAAAGTGCCGGTAAAGTTCAGTGTCGCCAATTGTACCTGTCTTTCGAGCTCAGCGAAGTCATCATTTAAAGCAGGAAGAGTGTTGCGAGGTGGCCGATAGATTGCCGCTAGAATGAAATACTTTCCGCTCTTCACTTTGACTTTGGCCCAGAGTGATTCTAGTTTGGAGCTAAAGTTCGGAGGCGTATAAATTTTCAAGACGGTAATAGTTAGAGCTGACTTGGCTATAATCGCCACCCCACCGTAACCACTAGAGTCGGGCCGGTCCGCGCGTTTCACTTGGTAACCGGGGAAGTTAATGAGACGCGTGGGGGTGCTTGGGCGCAGCCAGGTCTCAGTCACCACAGCTAGGTCTAGAGAGTAAGTATGAAGGTCGTTGTGTAGTTCGAGTAGCTTAGGTTTGATAGATTGTGCATTGATGAGTCCCAGGTGGAGCTGTCCTTTGTGCTGTTGAGCGGTCACACGGCGGGCATCCCTCGCGGCAGTGGCCGGACGGCGTGATCCTGCCAAGGTCACCGGTCGGCCGGAAGGCTCGAGCGAGCCAACCACCGCCGGCCGCACACAACACACATACCCCATTGAACTGCACTCCTGGCTCAGACATGCACTGAAAGGTGCTGACAAACATAAACTCTTCCCGATGTCTACTTTTTTGCAATGGAATTGTCGTAGCTTGATATCAAAATGGGCCGAAATGAAAGCCTTTTTCAGTATTATCGCACCTATTCTCATAGCACTTCAGGAAACATGGTTTTAGCCTACAGATACATATAACTTCAATCTTTCCAATTACTAACTGTACCGTCACGATGAGATCCGTGGACCACATCGCAGTGGCGGTACAGCACTGTACATCAACAATGATTTTACACATACGCAAATTACACTGAATTCACCTTTACAAGCCGTAGCTTGTACTTTACGTTTGCATGGCAGGAATGTGGATGTATGTTCCATTTATATTCCACCACAAACAGATAACACAAACATTTTGATACAATTAGACAACCTCATAACACAATTCAAGAATCCTTTCATATTACTTGGCGATTTTAATGCCCATAGCCCAGCGTGGGATAGAACACGCACACTTACAGACACTCGTGGCCGCATCATTGAACAAATTTTAGACCGACATAATTTAGTATTACTGAACACCGGAGAACCAACCTTTTTCACCTTGGACATATTACAGAAACAGCTATTGATTTATCAATATGCTCTCCGACTCTGGCCAATGATTATGATTTGACCATAGACACTGATATTCATGACAGCGATCATTATCCCATTAAATTAACACCCACATTTTCAACTGCGGCAGATACAACACCCAGTTTTATCCCTCGCTGGAAAATTTCGAAGGCCGATTGGACAACTTTTCAGGAACTTTCACATATTCAATACAACCCCAACATTTCTCCCGTCGAAAACATCAACCAAGTTACCAAAACACTTCTCGAAGCAGCTTCCACTGCTATTCCACCAACAAAACCTTTCACAAAAAGTACACCAGTCCCCTGGTGGTCGATAAAGTTTCCCGAGCAATAGCCGCAAGAAAGAGAGCATTTATAAAATATTTACGCCATCCCGACCAACACAATTTAGTCAGCCGTAATTATGAACGTGCGAAGACACGCCGCATCATTCGCGAAGCTCGTCGCCGTTCATGGTCACTATATTTACAACAACTCACCTCTCGAACACCTTTAAGCAAAATCTGGCAGTTAATCCGCCGATTATCAGGACGTACTCCATTTAAATCACTCCCGGTACTAAAAATTCAAAACACCACAATTATAGACCCACAAACAATAATAAATACAATAGCGGAGACCATGGCTCACAATAGCTCTGACAACAACCACAGACCGGAAATTCTACAAAATGCACAACGCACATTTCACACCGATTTGGCACAATTCGATTCGGACAACACTGAAACATACAATATCCCGTTTCAAGTTTCATACTGCAATTTCCTCAGCCGGTAATACTTCTGTAGGTCCCGACAATTTACATTATTCCTTTTTCAGACATTTATCCAACGACACAAAACATTGCATCTTACAAACATTTAATGCATTATGGTCTGGCCATACTTTCCCCGAAACCTGGAAGGAAACCCTCATCATCCCTATTCCAAAACCCGGCAAAAACCACAGCAACCCCAACAATTTCCGACACATCGCTCTCACCAGTTGTCTAGGAAAACTTTTAGAACGTATGATTGTAAAAAGACTGACCTGGTACTTAGAAACAAATCATCTGTTATCTCCAATTCAATGCGGTTTTCGTCATGGCCATAGTACAATAGATCATCTCATTCGATTAGAAACTGACATACGCCTTGGCTATAAAAACATGAACACACCATTGCAGTATTTTTAGACATTAGTAAAGCGTATGATGTGGTATACAAACCGGCATTAATTTCCAAACTTCTTCACTTTGGCGTCAAAGGAAATTTAGCTCATTATTTGATAGGATTTTTGTCCGGTTCCCGTCATTTTCATCTCCGGTGCAGGTCAGCGATTTCCGATCCACATTTTCTTAAGTACGGATTACCACAGGCGAGTTGTATTTCACCAGTATTATTCAACATCATCATTAATGATATTTTCGAAAACATGCCTGCCAGTCTATCATACTCGCTATTTGCGGACGATAGTGCGATTTGGTGCTCCGGCAAAAATTATGAACATTGTTTAATTCGATTACAAAACGCACTTAACCGGATACACCAATGGTCCATCAAATACGGTTTCACATTTTCAGCTCCAAAATCTGCCACAATGATATTCAGCAAATCAACTCCGTGCCCAAATCCAGATACACCACTTCACCTCGGCAACACTGACATACATTTTGTAGATTCGTTCAAATTTCTTCGTGTTATTTTCGATCGCAAGCTTTCCATGCACCAGCACGTCAAACACATCCAGACCAAATGTTTTCACAGACTCTACTTATTTCGCTGTATTACGTCTTCATCATTCGGATCCGATCGTCACACGCTATTACAATTATACAAATCCTTGATTCTTCCCATCATAGAATATGGCTCCATAGTTTACGCAAGTGGCAGTACCTCCGCTTTGAAACTTTTGGACATCTTACAAAATAAATTTATTGGCATAACACTCGGTGCAATGACCACGTCTCCCATTACTTCTTTACAAATCGAATCAGGAATTCCACCATTAGGTCTCCGAAGAATTGAACAAACACTCAGATATGCCGCAAAAATTCAATTTAGAGAACACTACCACACACACGCATCTTTACAAATTCTTCCAAATCTACACCACGAATATTTAGGTCCCGCCGAAAAGCGAACCGGGCTTACCATAGCTTCACGCATTAAAACATTTAGTACACAACTCCAATACAACATTCCACATATTACAGCTCTTTTTTCACCAACTACACCACCGTGGCAGATGGCTGAGAGACATATTTTCTATCTCACCACCACTCCAAAATCACAGCTTTGTCCAGAATACGCCAAACAAAAATTCCACCAGTTTCGTTCTCGTTATCACCATGTTCCTTTTGTTTTCACCGACGGATCCAAAGACGCAAATTGCGCAGGAAATGCCATTGTTTCCGGTACATACACACATCAACATCGCTTGCCAAACGGGACCTCCATTTTCATCGCCGAATTACACGCCATTCTCACTGCCCTTCGCTTTGTCCGCAACCGTTCAATTTGTCACCCCATGCGCCATGTCGTCATTTGTTCCGACTCAAAATCTGTTCTTCAATCTCTTTCTTCACTTTCCTTTTCGCACCATTGCCATATTTCCATTTATAACACACTTGAAACACTTCATCTGATGGGCATGAAGGTCTGTTTCCTGTGGGTGCCCAGCCACTGTGGCATCCCAGGAAACGAGAAAGCAGATCATTTCGCCAAACAATCATTACAATTACCACACATCACAGAAATTCCACCACATTTTGACGCCATCAAATCAACAATACGACAAAACATTCGACATTTTTTTAACCAACAATAGACTGAAACCACAAACCACACACAATTACGTCTCATCAAACCTGTCATCGAAAACTGGACTACATACCAAAAAACAGAGAAGAAGAAAAAGTTATATCACGGCTCCGCATAGGTCACACTTTTCTCACCCATCGATATTTTTACACTGCATCACCACGACCTTCATGCCCATCATGCAACACTCATCTTACCGTTTCACACATTCTCCTACACTGTCAAAAATACCATGAACATCGGAAAACACTTGCCAACTACTGCCGTACACATAACATCCCCTTTTCTCTACCCACACTATTAGGAGATACACACCCTTTCCTCATCAATCTACTTTTCACTTTTCTCCGAAAAACCAACTTACTTGAAGAGTTATAAACTGACTGTCATAACATAAATTTTCATCCATTCTACTCACGGCACGAAATGGCCTGAGCAGGCCGAAGTGCCCAACCCAGCAAAACTGAAACTTATTCGTCTATCAGCGCTGCTTTTCGCACTTGGAAGATCTCCGAGCTCTCGGAACGGCCACGACTGGTCTGCTGCCTTGCGTCACAGGATTATGGCGCTTCGCCAAGGGCTCTGAATCGTTTTGCATGTCATTAATTACTGAATCATTGCTGGCGGCAAACCCCATCCTCCTACAGTGGCATCCCTGGCTGACAGCACCCACTGCACGACATTGACACACGTGCAGGAATAGGTGCTCTCGGACAGACTCCGAGCTGCCAGGAAGTGCTCAGTGGGCACGTCTGCAGATGGCGCACAATGATGAGCCGGACGTTCCCATGAAATGCTGTGTTCTACCTCAGTTGGCAAAATAAGCTGCACCGGAATAGTCATTATGCGTGATGGTGATGAATTAGTGGGCGATCTGTAGTAGCCCGTGACCAGTCATGTTCCTTTTTTGACCACCTGGTTTGCTTTACAGGGAAATTCTGGATAGTGTCTAGGAGGCGCCAGTTGAGACACATCAGAGCACAAATAAGTGCACACATGCAAGCTATTACTTGTGCACAAGCAGCGAACTCAACGACAAGTTGATTCCAAGAGATGGAAGGATTTCTTGGTCCACCACTTCCGTGCAAGGCTCATGTATGTGGCCTGAAATTTCATCAGCATATGGGCTGGGGATGACGAAGCCCATGAAGCACTACCGCTTGTGACTACATTTTGCCATAGTTCCCTGTACAGTGTACAGGACAGTTGTTGCGACACTAGCGTTGCCAAAGTGAGCACGCTAGCGAAGCCAAGCAAACCAGTGCGCTGCTGACGTCGACATGTCGCGATGGATACAATATCTTTGTAACTTGGGATATATAGTTGACGCTCCAGGCTCTGTCAAAAGTCAAACTTCCACAACAATCACCGTCCCTCTTTTCATCACACACTCTTACTGTGTTTGTCTCTCTTGGATTTGTATTTCTCCCTCCCTCCATCAGCACGCTACCTCTTCATGTCCTTCTCCTTACTTCTCTCCACTTTTCCTCTTTCTGCCTTGCTTTCACTGTCCTTCCTTTCTCTCCCATATTCATCTGAACCTGTACTGAAGGGCATAGCTAGCTTTGTTGGCTCGGTGTGCGAAACTGGAACGTGTAAGAGTGACTGTGCAAAATGCTTCATCGCTTGGTCTTCCTCATGCCCAAACCTAAAAGCTTTCTAACCAGGGAAGGTCGCAAGCAAACAAAGCCGCAGACGGCAGAGCTGGACAATGCCTGTATGGAGCACCAGCGGGTCATTGCCGAGCTGTGAGTGAACAATACCTCGGTGTGTCGCGACACTCACAACGCACATTAAGGCCCGTCATGCGACTGTGCTGAAACGGAACTGAGATGTGACTTCACGAGGAACAACAACATTCTGCAGACGATGGCATGGTATAGAATATGCATGTTATTTGATCTGACTTTATGACATTGATCTTTGACGCATTTTAAACCTGAATGCTTATAGCATGCTTTTTATCAGTTTCTGCATGAAAATTACCTCATCTCAATTTCCTGACCCTATACGGTAAGAAGGTGGAAAGTGACTTAATCCCAGATCAGTAACCTTGACCTTAGTTGGGTTTTCAATGTACCTGAGTTCTTCGTCTTCATGAATGAGCATCATTATCTGGGTTTGGTGTTGACATGCTGCAACTACGATCGGAACATACGAATAGCTGGAAGACACTTCGAAGATTATTGAAGATTTCTCTCTTTGATCCGTCCCAGGTTCATGACCTTGGATGACCTTGATCTGATATGTGTACCAGATGTATAAAGCTCATGCATAACAAGGTACTGAAGGTTTCGTGTCTCTGCGTCTACTCATTCGGCCGCTATCCCGAAAATACTTCAAGGGGAGCGGGGTTCTCGAGAGCCTCTCTTTAGTCCCAGCGAGGGTTAAATCATTTTATTATCTACGCATGGCCCCTACACACGTGAATGGATGCATCTACTGACAATCGAGTGCGAAGGCATAAGCAGAGAACGAGGCCGAATCACAAAGCTATGGAAATGCATCGCTGCTTCGCAGACTGCTTTGCTGCTTCGCTGCTTCGCATCCGCAGGTGTGTTGCGATTGAGTAAGCGAAGATAACGCGCACGCCTTTTACAAATGAAATTATTTCTACTCTGGCGTGGAAGGAAGGACAAGTTGCCCACTGGCAGATTAGGATAGACAAGGAAGTGTCGGTGCCGGCTCCAGGGTGGATGACCGTGCCATGATGAAGGTCCACTGCCAATGGGCATGGTTGCGAAAGTTTCGCTTGACTAGAGTACGTGTATGATTGGTGGGAGGAATGCAATTTGTATTGCTGTGGGTAGGAAGTACGCGGTGAGATATAAATACGTTGTACGTTGTTGTAGTGTTGTAGTAAAATTATCTTAGCAGGAGAAGATGCATGCGGTGTGCAGGAAATAGAGTGGCCGGCCTAAAAAGTTGGCATGGGGTGTGGAAGATACAAAAATCGAAGGAAGTGTGTGTGTGTGTATGTGTGTGTGTTTTAGGTGGTGTCAGAAACATGAGCATAGACTAAGTGTATGCAGGAAATGGTTAGTTACGTCACACCATGTTCGATAAATACTTCCCTTTCAAAAAGGGAAGTATGAAGTGTGTAGGGAACTACAGGCCAGTCAGTTTGACCTCAATAGTTTGCAAGGTACTAGAAACTCTGGTTAAACAGAATGTTCAGATTCATCTTGATAGGCACAACCTTTTAAGGGATACTCAACATGGATTTCGATCTCGAAGGTCTTGTTTAACTAACCTTTTGAAGTTCATGGAGTATGTTACGAAAGAAGTAGACAATCAAAGCAGGATGGATGTTATATACTTGGACTTTAGCAAAGCTTTTGATAAAGTTCCACATGGGAGGCTAATTCACCAACTACAGCAACATGGGATTGTTGGAAAAGTTCTAGGTTGGATTGAAGCATGGTTGAGGGGAAGGAAACAAAGGGTAATGCTAAATGGATGTAAATCTGATTGGAAGGATATTCTGAGTGGAGTACCACCGGGCTCTGTTCTAGGGCCACTCCTCTTTATCATCTTTGTGAATAACATTGAGGTAGGGCTGAGGAATAGAGTGTTCAAATTTGCTGATGACATCAAGCTGGTAGGAGTGGCAAACAGTTGTGATCAATTTATAAATATTCAACTAGACTTGGAGGACCTAAAAAGTGGGCTGATCAATGGCAGATGTCTTTCAACTATGACAAGTGTAAGGTTATGCATCTGGGGTCTGGAGGTGAGACTTTCAGATATACAATGAGAGGGAGGTAACTGGATGTTATTGAAGAGGAAAGGGACTTAGGTGTGTTGGTTTCAAAAGACCTTAAAGCAGAAAAACAATGTATCTCAGCTAGGAACAGGGCACTCAGAATGCTGGGACTCATGAATAAAAGTGTGATATATAAGAGCAAGGAAGTCATGAAAAACTGTACTTAGCACATGTGCGACCCCACTTGGAATACTCTGTACAAGCATGGAGCCCTACCTAGAAAAAGATATAGATATGTTAGAAAGAGTGCAGTGCAAAGCAACTAGACTCATCAGTGGAATAGGTAACTTAGAATATGCACTCACTCAAGTATAGGAGATTAGGGGGACATGATTTAAATGTACAAAATTGCTAAAGGACTAGATCAGGTCAATTTGAATGGCGCTCTTCAGTTTAGAGTATCACACAGTTAAGCGACAACAGGTCTTCAGTCAAAGGGTTGTTGATCAGTGGAATGGGCTGCCTGCTGATGTTGTGGGGAGTTCCTCATCGAATGTATTTAAAAGTATGGTGGTCAATTTTTTTAGACAGGAAAATCTTGTTTTTGAGTTCTAATTTGTGATGGATGGGGTGATATTTATGTTAAGTAAGTGTGCACGGCACAGACTCCGTTAAGCAGGCATGGATGCAGTTTGTAAATTATTGATAAGGCATTCAATCCACATGTGTTAAGAGGGATCAGGGGAATAGGGCTGTAGAGCTAGGGTAAATAAGCACTGATAGGTGTGTGGGATATTGGTGGACTGGTTTCTTCAGGATGTGGGATGGCTGGGGTGGGTCTTTTTACCAGGTTTATGGTATCTTCCATTTACAGACTTAACTGGATGGGCCCTTGGGTCTCTTATTAAGTCTAAACGCTTTATAACTTTATATAGGGTGTACCTAGCAGTGGATTCAGCACCTTCCTTCGGGACGTGATACCGATGAGATTGGCTGTGGTAGCCCAATGGGTATGATGGGAGGAGTTTGTAATTGTTGAGTGTATTATGCAATAGCAGGTTAATGGTGCTAGAAAGGCTGGGATATATAGCTCCCTAGGAACTTGAGATAAGGGATTGATTGGGGTGAGAGTATGTACATTTCTAGTACCTTTTCTAGATAGGCTTAACCCAGATTGGCCCCTGTGGCTCTTATTAAGCCTTAACACTTTATGACTTTATGACTTTATGACTTCATAACACATATTTTGCAGACATTTGAAGAACTACAGGGTCGGCCGGGCAGTTGAGAGATGGAAGTCGTGAAATCGATGGGAAAACATCTCGTTTTTGTGTGTCACGTTTGAAAACGTGGCAAAAACATAGCACCCTTCAATTTACCAACTGTTGACCAATGCCATTCAATGTAGCTTGATCATCCATCGTCCTATGCGGCTAGGAGATTATCGGACGAGCGATCTCGCCCGACGCGCTCTCGTCCCATCGGGACACATAAATCCGCGCACACAATGACGCCCGTCCGTGACGTGGAGATTCCGGGCGTCTCCTCTCCCGGTTAGGTCAGTGCACACCTAGGCTGGCGTCCTGTCCACGTGCGGACCCCGCCACCGCGTCGGCGCGGCGGCGTCTCCGAGAGCTTCGTCGGCTGCGGGCCGGCCGTGTAGAGTACTCAAAGCGACCCACATGTGGAGAGACGAGGCGCCTCGGCGGTTGCAACCACAGACGCAGCGAAGGGAAGGACTCAGGTGAGCCCGAACTCCCCCTTAGCAACGAAAAATACACTGGATAAACCAATAATTTTATAGATTCCCACCAGGCAAAAACAACAATTTTCGTCGCGATTCGCGCGCCGAAAGTGTTCTCTTCTTCTGGATGTTTTTGTTTGGTTCGCCCATCCCCTTACGAAACTCCTGGCTGCGTCATTGGTTGCAACGGTGTCGTGTCGCGGCACCCACCGCCGCCGGCGGACCGACTCGCTGCAGCCCGTTGCCCCGTCGGCGACGGTGACGGGCCAGCCCGCCGAGTGACGCAAGGACGCGACTGGCAGGACGGCCGTGAGGATCGGGTGTTGCAACCACGTGCTGCGGCGAGGAGGGCGCATGGCACCGGCTGACGCAAGAAGGAAGTTCCTGATGGCGGGGGACTTTGAGGAAGGATGGTGTTCAATACTACAATGTGTTGATGGGGCAGGGATGGACATCGGGATGAACGAGGGCGCAATGGACAGGAATAGGTACCGCCGCACAGTGTAATAACTCACGGAAAAACTGTCCAGAAATGTATTTCTCGACTATTTGTTTGATGCGATGTTGGCGGTGCCATTGCATCAGCCTGAAACACATCAGATCCGAAGCCAGGATTTGGTACAAAGGGGGGGGGGGGGGGCGAACATCTGAAGATGGCCCCCTATCTACCGAGTCCCCCACTCCTCCGAAAATTCCTAGATTCCGCTGACTTTATTTTAGCAGGGCTCTGTATACATATATATATATATATATATATATATATATATATATATATATATATATATATATATATATATATATTCTCTCTCTCTCTCTCTCTCTCTCTCTTCTCTCTCTCTCTATATATATATATATATATTAGCCAAAGACGGCTAAATACGTGGCAAAGTAAGGTACAACGCGCTGGCGTGGCTAATGCGAGACCTACAACCAAGGTCGAACAGTCGGGTAAAGACCAAAATGAGAAACAAACCATTTAGCTGCCGACAACAGCCAAGAAAAGAAATCCCATTACGGATAATAAACAGACGTTAGCGCATATGTCATGAAGACATGACTTTGATTAACTTCGGTAAAAACACGAGAGCTTATCTTCATGGGCACAATTGCTTCTTTCTGCTGACCGCTTTTACTTCTTCTTTCTGTTCTTTCTGTTGTCAGGCGTATTTTAATAGGATGGGTATTCATGATAAGAAGAGTGGGGCCCAGTGCCGCAGCCAGGATTTTGATAAGGGGTGACCCAGTACCAAAAAAAATTAAACCGAGAATGACTTCCGCGCGGAATTCTGGGTATTGCGTGGTGAGATTCTGAGAATTACTTGTTTGATCTAGTATATTTTGGTTGCTAAGGGTGGGGGAGGGGAGGTCGTGAACCCCTTTGGCTATGCCTCTAGCTTCTAACCTTCTGTCCATTCCAGGAACATTTAGCAGAAAGGTTGATGAAATTCGATAAAAGAAACGAACGCCATGTGGGTCATAGAAATTGTATGAATCAGCGTCATTTGATGGCGGGAAGGCGGAGATGGCGGGAAGGAGGAGGTGGCGGGAAGGCGGAGACGGATGCGTCAATATGGGGAGAGGCTTATCACGTTGAATACGTACTCACTCAAGCATAGAAGATTAACGTGCGATGCGATCGACATGCTTCAGGTAGTAAAGGGGTTAGATAATGTTAATCTGAATGATGCTCTGCCACATAGGGGTCATCAATTTAGGTTTGACAATCAGAGGGGTGGGACAGCTGAACGGCAAACAGATGTCATTGAAGTGTTGGTTGGTCAATGCAATCGCTGCCTGGCGATATAGTGGCGAGTCTCTCATTGAATGTTTGCAAGCAAGGGGGTGGATTAATGTTTCAGGTACAATAATCCTATTTTCGAATTATAAGTCGTGCAGTAAGTGAATAGAAATCAGGGAGAAATGAGTGGCATTGATGCTAGTAGGTGTCAAAGGTTATGTTTATCAATGAGGAATTATGCTAGAAAGAGCTCTGAGCTCTGGCTCTGGCTTATGACCTAAGCTCTGGCTCTGGCTCATGACCTGAGCTCTGGCAGTGGATTCGTAAACGTCATTTGGGTATGTGCTGCCGAAGAGATTGACCACGGTAACATAATGGTGCAGGTAGTTTCTTTTCAACACGGAATATGACATTGATTTGGGGTTTTTCTTCTGGTTTGGGTCTTTTTTCGTCTCATAGCATCTTAGTGTTGCATAGTTTAGCGTCGAATGGCATCCCTTTGCAGGCTTAACCCAGATGGACCCCTGCGGCTCTTATTAAGCCGGAATGAGGTTCGGAATTAAATGGAACCACTATATCAGCGCCTATTTGGCTGGCCTCATTTACATCGGGAGATAAACGATTCCTACAGTGTGCTGGCATATTTGATGTACAAGAGACCTTGTTGAGTTCAATAAACTTCAAACAAGTTGAATAAGTGAACATGAAAACGAAAGCGCGGCATCTTGTTTCGATTGCTCGTCCATGCGCATGCCGAACACAGCCATATCCCCGTGTCGCGTAACTCATGGTGCTGACTGAGACGAACCCAGACAAATTGCACAATGTGACTAATCCATTTCGCATGCCTCATTGCCAGCTCCCACTCACCGTGCTGTTTAATGAATGCATACGATGCGCTTAATGTATGCTGCGAAGCCCTTAGAGAGTCGGAGTGGATTATGCCACGTCTGCCAGACGGACAGCGGCCCTGCCGCCACAGGAGCTGGTCCAGGAATTGTCATGGGTGAGGGTACATTTCCTCAGAGCGTCACCTTGAATTCGCATGGCATACTTGGCTGAGAAGTAACTGTCGAGCTTGAGAGAGGTGTTGGACGTTCATGAAGAGGCTCCTGTCATGGTATGTACCGTTGAGGCGCGAGCTTTCCATGGGCAAGGGCCACGTGACACCAGTGTTTCTCCCCTATATCCGCCACGATGCCACAGCAGGTGGAACACCCGACCAACCGTTCGATGCTCAGGTTGGGCGGCCATGGAGGTCTTCCCGGCTCGCTGGTTCATACGTATTTTTCATTGAAGAAGCACATTCGGTAGGTGGGCACTATTGCGAGAAGAAATACAGCGGGACTGGCTGAAATGGGACTGACTGTCCACAGTCCAGGAGCTCGTCACTTGGTTATTGGTTTTACGACACGTCGACCGTAGAGTCATATGGCGTCGCCAATCTCTCACGCCGATTGGTCGCGGGCGAAGAGCAGCGACAGGTGAGACTCGAACCCACAATCTTTTTCGATTGTGAGACGAGCATCTTACCCTTAGACCACTCGTACCCCACCAGGAGCTCGTGCAAGCAAGTGGAACTAGTTTCCATTTGGTGAGACAACGTCCTCCCGGTTCAGACCAGTCGAAGACCAGCCTTCGCGCATGTAGACGCCCTACCGCCCGCAGGCGAAGAAGTCTCCTCTGCCAATCCCTGGTCCACGCTAACCTCATATGCAGCAGAGATTAGCCGTGACCGTGGAGGTCAGCGGCGGCCCGACTATAAAAGTGGCAGTCACCGAACGGTAGGCACCAGTCTCCTGTGTCACCCAACTCGGAACGTTCTCCCACACATAGCAGCGATGAAGCTGGTGAGTGGTCCTACCGCAGTAGTTCCGTCTGTGGCCGCTGGAGGCGCTGTTGCAGAGCAACGCAACGATGCATGGATAGCTCTCCCCCATGCCAAATGATTTGTACACGCGGGTCGAAAAACGTGCTCTTTTCCAATGCTTGGGCACCCCTGAAATTGGTAAGCATACCTAGCGATGACATGTGATCTTGTGAGTGGATGATCCTCGTAATGTTAAGGCAACTCGTAGATAAGAGTTAAAACTTTAGAAGGATTTCTCCAATATACCTGTAGCTGAGTTGCTAATATATATATATATATATATATATATATATATATATATATATATATATATATATGTATATACATATATATATATATATACATATATACATATATATGTATATGTATATATATATATGTATATATATATATATATATATATATATATATATATATATAATATATATATATATATATATACTTACATCCCAAGAGGAAATGGCATACGTAGTTCACCCACCACCGCCAGTTAAGGAGTCCAATGCCCCCGATGTGACGGTGCTTCTGCGTGGTTTGTCAGCTTGTCAGCAGCTGGCACAGCAGTCAGCGAGCTGTGGTGTTTGTGGCAGATTGTCCTGTGCGCCATGGTCGCCGCGGCCGCCGCCGCCCCTCAGGAACTGCCCCAGGTCAACATCATCAGCCAGTCGTTTGACCAGGACGAGCAGGGCAACTACAAGTACGCCTACGAACTGGACAACGGACAGCAGGTGAGCGCGTCTTGTAGCTGATATTCGCCACTTCAAACCAGACGAGTGTCATGTCAGATCCATGACGTCGGAATAAATGCAAAACAAGCATCGAGTATAGCTTCACTCTTCATGTGATGACTATCCCTTCTCTGTCGGGATGATAGCGTACAATGTCTCGGATCACATTTTTACACATGTAATAGTGTACATTCACATTTATCCGATGGTCATACCACAGGATACGACTTCGTATGCGAACAGTGGCCCCCACGGCATATCGATCCACCACGGCTTCCAGTTGATTTTGGTCTTAGCTCGCCACTGGAGTACACTGAACTCAAGGCACGTTGTATTCAGGTATACTGAAGGACGCCTTTTCCTCTCAAGAAGTTCCTTTGCCTATCTGAGGGGCGCATGTTGGCTAACATTCCGTTGAGCGAGGGGAGGTTCACGACTCCCGAAGGTCCGCCATTTGTCGGTCATTGGGACGCCATCTTTCTATGGGAGGGGGGCATGACTACAGTATCAACTGTATCAACATGCATCATATCATATCCGGTATCGACCCCTCTGCACTGTCTCTATCCTTAATTAATTCCATTTCAGCTAGCAGTGACCGCTGGTATCTTGAGCCTGCAGGGGTCAGCGATATGACCGAGGTCACCATGTCAACTGACAGTGGCCCCTGGTATCTCTGATGGTGACGAGGTCAGCGATATGACCGAGGTCACCATTCCTCCCGCAGGTGGACGAGGCCGGCACCGTGCTGCGCGGCTCCGAGCCGGAGACGGGCTCCATCGACGTGGCCGGCTCCTACACGTTCGTCGCCGACGACGGCAACACCTACCACGTGTCGTACTCGGCCAACGAGGGCGGCTTCCAGCCGCAGGCCGACCACCTGCCGGTGGCGCCCGCTCAGATCCCCGAGTACGCCCAGCTGAGGATCGATCACCCCGAGCTGTTCTGGGCCGAGACACAGCAGTAGTGTGACGCCCACTTCCTGTCGACTGTGGTGCCTCTGCTGTGCCGGCAGTGATGTGATATATTCCACTGACTCGCCACTGCTCCCCCGCTGTTCGCCATGTTGTTGCTGTGTTGATGTGTGTAAGAAAATACAACTTATTGCATTGTAGCATTTGATTGGTATATAGACTTGAAGTACAATTGTCGCTTTCGCACTGGGCATCACGATTCTTTACAGTGTTTGGCTTTGAAGTTGAACTTCCATGCTCCTGCTAGTCGAGACACTTCGCTAGAACACCATTCTATAGTGAAACATTATGGAGTTGTGAGGCGTCCGTAGTTCGATATACGACGGCTAGCACGTTTCCATACTGCCGACTTCGCCATTCGAGGTTAAGAGCGACAAAGAAGCACTTCCCACAACCTCGGCTGAAGAATTTGCGTGATTCTAAGCTCTCTCTCTGGCCAAGCTCAGCTGTCAGGTGAAAGTGAAGACGTTGTGCCCGAGGCGGTACCCCGTTCCCACTGGCCGAAGGGTGGAAATCTTCAGGAGGCGTGCAACCCCTTGGCTGCGCCTTCGGTGGGCCATATCGCTGCGCCTTTTTAACACCATCATACTTTCTCAAAATGAGGCGTGAATACTAGAGGGAAAATAAGTGCAAAATTTGAGGACAGGGGAAGGACAATATGCCTTACCAGAAATTCCGGATACACGGCATCCTGCAAATTGTATTTCTTTCTTTTTGCTCAACAGGTATTACCCCAGTCCAAGGCGACTGGTGACTGGAGGGGCCGTCATCACAGCTATCGCTGGGTTGTTTGTTTCGCCATCGCTTGAGCGATTGTAGCTGCTGGAGCAGCTGTGGTCAGGCCACTGGGACAGCTGTGGTCAGGCCACTGGGACAGCTGTGATCGCTTGGCGGTCGTCACCACCAAGACGGCTGTGGTAATTGGGGCAACCTTGGCCACCTGGGCGACCGCCGCCATTGAAATGGCGGTGGGTGACCTTCCCAGTCCTTGGTAGCATGTATGTCTCTCAAGGATGTCTCATAACTGAGGCTAGCCTTTAGAATTCCTCGCACCATCGCCAGTTTCCAAGGACCCTCTTAGCTCTCAGAGGACTCCGATCCCTCAGGTGCCCACCCCAAAGCACAGGAACATCTCAGTCCACTCCTCTCTGGCTCTCAGTGGATCTATTCATCCGTTAGGAGCCCTCTCTATCCTGCATGGGCCATTATCGGTCCTGGACAAACTCGTCTATCATTCAGGAGAATCGTGCAGCTCTGAGACAGGCCTCACAATTTGTAGCAAACAGATCGCTGGCTCTCGGAACTCTCCTTCGTTTTAGGTGGTTCTGTTCATCCCTAAGTGTTCCACCCAAGGCTCAGGAGCATCACAGTCCGGCCAACTCTAGCTCTCAGGGGACCTCCCTTGTTCTCGACAATCTTTCAGGCTGGCAATTACATTCTAGTTTTTAGCTGCCTTTCTAGATCCTTAATTCTCTGCTTCTTTGACTCCAGCAAATGTTTTACATCCCACGTCGGCCGGGAAGGTTATTGGCTTATTGTCCCCTACACTTACTATATAACAGGAAGGGCGTATAATGTTACGAAAACTATCTCTTACAGTCTCTCCTATATTTACAGTCCATTCACATTTTTCTTTAGTTCCAAGTACTAGATCTATCATTTAGCATCCTTTGGTAGGTTCTTGCAAAACATTAGGGCGAAATGCAAGCCTGCATTTTAAAAAATATTTTGAAAATCTTCCCCGAGCCTGCATAAAATACAACATAGGCGTCGCGCAGGGCGACGGGGGGCAGGCAGCACGCAGCGGAAAGGTTTCCTCAATGCAAACTGACTTGGCTCAAATCCGGAGACATTTCAGTTTTATGGAACAGCAAAAAAGCAGTAGAAAACGGACCAAAAACACAATTACATTGTCCTGCCCACCTCCAATTCGCCCCCTGAACTCAGGTGATTGGTGACGTGTTCTGAACACACATTGCACTCACGACCGACACTGAGGCGGGATGGGAGGGCCGCAGAAGGCTGCCGGCGACCGACTCCCGATGGTGCCATCATGCCGTCTTAGTGGCCCGGCAACACGGTCACCACGTGCGCTGATCTGCAGACCTGGCAGTGGCTGCTGACCGGCTCGCGATGTGTCAACGGCCAAGCGTGTCGGCCGGGTCAGTTGGAAGGTCACCGGGTCAGACACGAGCCCATCATTGCGTCACCACCCGGTCGGACCACGATCCGACCGCCGACGGCTCAAGCTCACCGCTGTTTACCGATACTCCACACGGCACTATCTCAACACGAAGTAACATCGGTCGTCCAGTGTTTGCCACCTGCAGACATGGAGGAAGCCGGGTCACAATCGGCAGCAGGCGCAGTCACGTGGAAGACTGTGGGGGACGTCGGGTCTCTATCGGCAGCAGGCAGTCACGTGGAAGGCTGCGGGAGACGCAGTCGACAAGGCTGGCCTCAGAGAACGGCTGCCGTTGCATGGGAGCCTAACCAATAGCTTATCAATGGCTAAGACGATCTACAGCGTAGCCATCTAGCACTCAACAGTTAACTGAAGCCACGTGTTGGTGAGGCGCGCACTTGTGCACGTGCCTATGACAATGATGAACGAGGTAAGGAAGAAGAGGTATTTCCTTTACCCCTCCTTCTATTTTGATATATCTTCTGTCAATTCCAGCAACATTTAGCGGAAAGGTTTTTATGAAATTCGATTTCATCGAATTTCATTTTTGAAATTCGATAAAAGAAGCAAACGCCATGTTAGTGATAGCAATTGTGTGAATCGACGTCATTTGATGGCGGGAAGGCGGAGGTGGCTGCGTCAATATGGGGAGGGGATTATGACGTTGGATACGTACTCAATCAAGCATAGGGAATTATCGTATGATGCGATTGAGATGCTTGAGGTAGTAAAGGGGTTAGATAATGTCGATCCGAATGATGTTCTTCCATTTAGAGAGCCATTAGGGTTAATTAATTTAGATTTCACAAACAAAGTGTGAGACAGTTAACGGAAACAAGTTTTCATTCACATTTTAGTTTGTCAATGGAATCAGCCGCCTGGTGGTGTAGTGGCGAGTCCCTCTTTGATTGTACCTAAGCAATGGGATGGATTAATGCTTCATGCCTAATAATCGTATTTTCGATTCATAAGTTGTGCAGTAAGTGAATAGGAATTGGGGTGGATGGAGTGTCATTGATGCTAGTAGGAATACCCAAAAAACTTATAAATGGGGAATTATGCTATAAACAGGTGTACCTGAGCCCTGGCAGTGGATTCAGAACCGGCCTTTGGGTATGTGCTGCTGAAGAGATTGGCCACGGTAACACAATGGGGTAGGTAGTTTGTTTTGAGCACAGAATATGACACTGATTTGGGGTTAGAGTCTTTGTTTCGTCTTATAGCATCTTAGTAAAGCATAGTTTAGCTTTGCATAGGGTCCCTTTGCAGGCTTATCCCAGATGGACCCCCGTGGTACTTATTAAGTTGTAATGGTGTTCGGAATTACACGGAACCACTATATCGGCGCCTATTTGGCTGGCCTTCTTTACAATGGGAGAGAAACGATTACAACACTGTGCGGGCGTATTTGATATACAAGAGACTTTGTTGAGTTCAATCAACTTGAAACAAATTGAATAAATTAACATGAAAACGAAAGTGCGTCATCTTGTTTCGATTTCTCGTCCATGCGCATGCCAAGCACAGCCATCCCCGTGTCGCGTGAATCATGGTGTTGACTAAGATGAACCCAGGCAAATTGCACAATGCAACTAATCCATTTCGCATGCCTCATTGCCAGCTCCCACTCACCGTGCTGTTTAATGAATGCATACGATGCGCTTAATGTATGCTGCGAGGCTATTAGAGAGTCGGAGTGGGTTTTGCCACGTCTGCCAGACGGACAGCGGCCCAGCCGCAGCAGGAGCGGCTCCAGGAATCGTCATGAGTGAGGGTACATTTCCTCGGAGCGGCGTATTCGGAATCGCATGACGTCCTCGGCTGAAACATACCGTTGAACTTGAGAGCAGGGATGAACCTTCGTGAAGAGGCTCCTGTCATGGGACCAGAGGGGTGCGTCCTTTCCACATTGGAGGGGGCACACGCCCCCAGAGTCCCTATGCTGCAACCGCCCCGGTGCCACAGCAGGTGGAACACCCGACCAACCATTCGCTGAGCGAGCCAAGGCGGCAATGGAGGTCTTCCCGGCCCGATGGATCACACGTATTTTATATTCAAGCAGCACACTCGATATATAGGTATTATTGTGAGAGATGCGACGGCTAAATGGGACCGGCTCTCCACAGTCCAGGAGTTCGTGCAAGTAAATGGGACCAGCTTCCATTTGGTGGGCAAAGTCCTCCCAGTTCAGACCAGTCGAAGGCCAGCCTTCGCGCATGTAAACGCCCTACCGCCCACAGGCGAAGAAGTCTCCTCTGTCAATCCCTGGTCCACGCTAACCTCATCTGCAGCAGAGATTAGCCGTGACCGTGGAGGTCAGCGGCGGCCCGACTATAAAAGTGGCAGTCACCGAACGGTAGGCACCAGTCTCCTGTGTCACCCAACTCGGAACGTTCTCCCACACATAGCAGCGATGAAGCTGGTGAGTGGTCCTACCGCAGTAGTTCCGTCTGTGGCCGCTGGAGGCGCTGTTGCAGAGCAACGCAGCAATGCATCGATGGCTCTCCCCATGCCCAATGATTTGCATACGCGGGTGGAAAAACGTGCTCTTTTCCAATGCCTGAGCACCCCTGAAATTGGTAAGCATACCTAGCGATGACATGTGATCTTGTTAGTGCATGATCCTCATAATGTTAAGGCAACTCGTAGATAAGAATTATAACTTTAGAAGGATTTCTCCAATATACCTGTAACTGAGTTGCTAATGTATATATATATATATATATATATATATATATATATATATATATATATATATATATATATATATATATATATATATATATATATACATATATATATATATATATATATATATAATGCTAATATATATATAGCCTTGCTCGGATATATTAAGTATGCATACTTAATATATATATATATATATATATATATTTTATATATATATATATATATATATATATACTTACATACCAAGGTAAAGTGGTATACGTAGTTCACCCACCACCGCCAGTTAAGGAGTCCAATGCCCCCGATGTGACCGTGCTTCTGCATGGTTTGTCAGCTTGTCAGCAGCTGGCACAGCAGTCAGCGAGCTGTGGTGTTTGTGGCAGATTGTCCTGTGCGCCATGGTCGCCGCGGCCGCCGCCGCCCCTCAGGAACTGCCCCAGGTCAACATCATCAGCCAGTCGTTTGACCAGGACGAGCAGGGCAACTACAAGTACGCCTACGAACTGGACAACGGACAGCA
This sequence comes from Ashinkailepas kermadecensis, assembly GCA_034440615.1. Lineage (NCBI taxonomy): Eukaryota > Metazoa > Arthropoda > Thecostraca > Neolepadidae > Ashinkailepas > Ashinkailepas kermadecensis. Next base: position 93,539 of record JAOTOM010002482.1, read on the forward strand.
GGTGAGCGCGTCTTGTAGCTGATATTCGCCGCTTCAAACCAGACGAGTGTCATGTCAGATCCATGACGTTGTCGGCATAGATTGATAACAAGCATAGAGTATAGCATCACTCCTCATGTGAAAACTATACCTTCTCGGCCGGGATGATCAACGTACCATGCCTCGGATCACATCCTAAAGATGTAATAGTGTACACTCGCATTTATCCCATGGTCATACCGCAGGATACGACTTCCTATGCGAACAGTGGCCCCCACGGCATATCGATCCACCACGGCTTCCAGTTGATTTTGGTCTTAACTCGCCACTGGAGTACACTGAACTAAAGGCACGTTGCATTCAGGTATACTGAAGGGTGCCTTTTCCTCTGAAGAAGTTCCTCTACCTACCTGAGGGGCGCATTTTGGCTAACATTCCGTTGAGCGAGGGGAGGTGCACGACTCCTGAAGGTCCGCCATTTGTCGGTCATAGGGACGCCATCTTTCTATGGGGGGGGGGGGAATTACTACAGTATCAACTGTATCAACATGCATCATATCATATCCGGTATCGACCCTCTCCACTGTCTCCATCCTTAATTAATCCCATTTCAGCTAGCAGTGACCGCTGGTATCTTGAGGCTGCAGGGCCAGCGATATGACCGAGGTCACCACGTCAACCGACAGTGGCCCCTGGTATCTCGATGGTGACGAGGTCAGCGATATGACCGAGGTCACCATTCCTCCCGCAGATGGACGAGGCCGGCACCGTGCTGCGCGGCTCCGAGCCGGAGACGGGCTCCATCGACGTGGCCGGCTCCTACACGTTCGTCGCCGACGACGGCAACACCTACCACGTGTCGTACTCGGCCAACGAGGGCGGCTTCCAGCCGCAGGCCGACCACCTGCCGGTGGCGCCCGCTCAGATCCCCGAGTACGCCCAGCTGAGGATCGATCACCCCGAGCTGTTCTGGGCCGAGACACAGCAGTAGTGTGACGCCCACTTCCTGTCGACTGTGGTGCCTCTGCTGTGCCGGCAGTGATGTGATATATTCCGCTGACTCGCCACTGCTCCCCCGCTGATCGCCATGTTATTGCTGTGTTGATATGTGTAAGAAAATACAACTTATTGCATTGCAGCATTTGCTTTGTATATAGACTTGAAGTACAATTGTCGCTTTCGCACTGGGCATCACGATTCTTTACAGTGTTCGGCTTTGAAGCACTTCCATGCTCTTGCTAGTCGAGACACTTCGCTAGAACACCATTCCATCGTGAAACATTATGGACTTGTCGAGCGTCAGTACTTCGACATACGACGTCATCACTTGGCTCGTTTCCAAACTGCCGACTTCGCCATTCAAGGCTAAGAGGGACAGAGAAGCACTTCCCAAAACCTACGCTGAAGAATTTGCGTGATGCTAAGCTCGCTCTCCGGCCAAGCTCAGCTGTCAGGTGAAAGTCAAGACGTTGTGTCCGAGGCGGTACAATATTCCCCGTACCCACTGGCCGAGGAGTGGAAATCCTACATCCCACGTCGGCCAGGAAGGTTATTGGCTTATTGTCCCCTACACTTACTATATAACAGGAAGGGCGTATAATGTTAAGAAAACTATCTCTTACAGTCTCTCCTATATTTACAGTCCATTCACATTTTTCTTTAGTTCCAAGTACTAGATCTATCATTTAGCATCCTTTGGTAGGTTCTTGCAAAACATTAGGGCGAAATGCAAGCCTGCATTTTAAAAATATTTTGAAAATCTTCCTAGTGTCATGTCAGATCCATGACGTCGGAATAAATGCAAAACAAGCATCGAGTATAGCTTCACTCTTCATGTGATGACTATCCCTTCTCTGTCGGGATGATAGCGTACAATGTCTCGGATCACATTTTTACAGATGTAATAGTGTACCTTCACATTTATCCGATGGTCATACCACAGGATACGACTTCGTATGCGAACAGTGGCCCCCACGGCATATCGATCCACCACGGCTTCCAGTTGATTTTGGTCTTAGCTCGCCACTGGAGTACACTGAACTCAAGGCACGTTGTATTCGGGTATACTGAAGGACGCCTTTTCCTCTCAAGAAGTTCCTTTGCCTATCTGAGGGGCGCATGTTGGCTAACATTCCGTTGAGCGAGGGGAGGTGCACGACTCCTGAAGGTCCGCCATTTGTCGGTCATTGGGACGCCATCTTTCTATGGGAGGGGGGCATGACTACAGTATCAACTGTATCAACATGCATCATATCATATCCGGTATCGACCCCTCTGCACTGTCTCTATCCTTAATTAATTCCATTTCAGCTAGCAGTGACCGCTGGTATCTTGAGCCTGCAGGGTCAGCGATATGACCGAGGTCACCATGTCAACCGACAGTGGCCGCTGGAATTTCGATGGTGACGAGGTCAGCGATATGACCGAGGTCACCATTCTGGCCGCAGGTGGACGAGGCCGGCACCGTGCTGCGCGGCTCCGAGCCGGAGACGGGCTCCATCGACGTGGCCGGCTCCTACACGTTCGTCGCCGACGACGGCAACACCTACCACGTGTCGTACTCGGCCAACGAGGGCGGCTTCCAGCCGCAGGCCGACCACCTGCCGGTGGCGCCCGCTCAGATCCCCGAGTACGCCCAGCTGAGGATCGATCACCCCGAGCTGTTCTGGGCCGAGACACAGCAGTAGTGTGACGCCCACTTCCTGTCGACTGTGGTGCCTCTGCTGTGCCGGCAGTGATGTGATATATTCCACTGACTCGCCACTGCTCCCCGCTGTTCGCCATGTTGTTGCTGTGTTGATGTGTGTAAGAAAATACAACTTATTGCATTGTAGCATTTGATTGGTATATAGACTTGAAGTACAATTGTCGCTTTCGCACTGGGCATCACGATTCTGTACAGTGTTTGGCTTTGAAGTTGAACTTCCATGCTCCTGCTAGTCGAGACACTTCGCTAGAACACCATTCTATAGTGAAACATTATGGAGTTGTGAGGCGTCCGTAGTTCGATATACGACGGCTAGCTCGTTTCCATACTGCCGACTTCGCCATTCGAGGTTAAGAGGGACAAAGAAGCACTTCTCACAACCTCGGCTGAAGAATTTGCATGATTCTAAGCTCTCTCTCTGGCCAAGCTCAGCTGTCAGGTGAAAGTGAAGACGTTGTGCCCGAGTCGGTACCCCGTTCCCACTGGCCGAAGGGTGGAAATCTTCAGGAGGCGTGCAACCCCTTGGCTGCGCCTCGGGTGGGCCATATCGCTGCGCCTTTTTAACACCATCATACTTTCTCAAAATGAGGCGTGAATACTAGAAGGGAAAATAAGTGCAAAATTTGAGGACAGGGGAAGGACAACATGCCTTACCAGAAATTCCGGATACACGGCATCCTGTAAATTGTATTTCTATCTTTTTGCTCAACAGGTATTACCCCAGTCCAAGGCGACTGGTGACTGGAGGAGCCGTCATCACAGCTATCGCTGGGTTGTTTGTTTCGCCATCGCTTGAGCGATTGTAGCTGCTGGAGCAGCTGTGGTCAGACCACTGGGACAGCTGTGATCGCTTGGCGGTCGTCACCACCAAGACGGCTGTGGTAATTGGGGCAACCTTGGCCACCTGGGCGACCGCCGTCATTGAAATGGCGGTGGGTGACCTTTCCAGTCCTTGGTAGCATGTATGTCTCTCAAGGATGTCTCATAACTGAGGCTAGCCTTCAGAATTCCTCGCACCATCGCCAGTTTCCAAGGACCCTCTTAGCTCTCAGAGGACTCCGATCCCTCAGGTGCCCACCCCAAAGCACAGGAACATCTCAGTCCACTCCTCTCTGGCTCTCAGTGGACCTATTCATCCGTTAGGAGCCCTCTCTATCCTGCATGGGCCATTATCGGTCCTGGACAAACTCGTCTATCATTCAGGAGAATCGTGCAGCTCTGAGACAGGCCTCACAATTTGTAGCAAACAGATCGCTGGCTCTCGGAAATCTCCTTCGTTTTAGGTGGTTCTGTTCATCCCTAAGTGTTCCACCCAAGGCTCAGGAGCATCACAGTCCGGCCAACTCTAGCTCTCAGGGGACCTCCCTTGTTCTCGACAATCTTTCAGGCTGGCAATTACATTCTAGTTTTTTAGCTGCCTTTCTAGATCCTTAATTATCTGCTTCTTTGACTCCAGCAAATGTTTTACATCCCACGTCGGCCAGGAAGGTTATTGGCTTATTGTCCCCTACACTTACTATATAACAGGAAGGGCGTATAATGTTACGAAAACTATCTCTTACAGTCTCTTCTATGTTTACAGTCCATTCACATTTTTCTTTAGTTCCAAGTACTAGATCTATCATTTAGCATCCTTTGCTAGGTTCTTGCAAAACATTAGGGCGAAATGCAAGCCTGCATTTTGAAAATATTTTGAAAATCTTCCCCGAGCCTGCATAAAATACAACATAGGCGTCGCGCAGGGCGACGGGAGGTAGGCGGCACGCAGCGGAAAGACTGACTTGGCTCAAATACGGAGGCATTTCAGTTTTATGGAACAGCAAAAAAGCAGTAGAAAACGGACCAAAAACACAATTACATTGTCCTGCCCACCTCCAATTCGCCCCCTGAACTCAGGTGATTGGTGACGTGTTCTGAACACACATTGCACTCACGACCGACACTGAGGCGGGATGGGAGGGCCGCAGAAGGCTGCCGGCGACCGACTCCCGATGGTGCCATCATGCCGTCTTAGTGGCCCGGCAACACGGTCACCACGTGCGCTGATCTGCAGACCTGGCAGTGGCTGCTGACCGGCTCGCGACGTGTCAACGGCCATGCGTGTCGGCCGGGTCAGTTGGAAGGTCACCGGGTCAGACACGAGCCCATCATTGCGTCACCACCCGGTCGGACCACGATCCGACCGCCGACGGCTCAAGCTCACCGCTGTTTACCGATACTCCACACGGCACTATCTCAACACGAAGTAACATCGGTCGTCCAGTGTTTGCCACCTGCAGACATGGAGGAAGCCGGGTCACAATCGGCAGCAGGCGCAGTCACGTGGAAGACTGTGGGGGACGTCGGGTCTCTATCGGCAGCAGGCAGTCACGTGGAAGGCTGCGGGAGACGCAGTCGACAAGGCTGGCCTCAGAGAACGGCTGCCGTTGCATGGGAGCCTAACCAATAGCTTATCAATGGCTAAGACGATCTACAGCGTAGCCATCTAGCACTCAACAGTTAACTGAAGCCGCGTGTTGGTGAGGCGCGCACTTGTGCACGTGCCTATGACAATGATGAACGAGGTAAGGAAGAAGAGGTATTTCCTTTACCCCTGCTTCTATTTTGATATATCTTCTGTCAATTCCAGCAACATTTAGCGGAAAGGTTTTTATGAAATTCGATTTCATCGAATTTCATTTATGAAATTCGATAAAAGAAGCAAACGCCATGTTAGTGATAGCAATTGTGTGAATCGACGTCATTTGATGGCGGGAAGGCGGAGGTGGCTGCGTCAATATGGGGAGGGGATTATGACGTTGGATACGTACTCAATCAAGCATAGGGAATTATCGTATGATGCGATTGAGATGCTTGAGGTAGTAAAGGGGTTAGATAATGTCGATCCGAATGATGTTCTTCCATTTAGAGAGCCATTAGGGTTAATTAATTTAGATTTCACAAACAAAGTGTGAGACAGTTAACGGAAACAAGTTTTCATTCACATTTTAGTTTGTCAATGGAATCAGCCGCCTGGTGGTGTAGTGGCGAGTCCCTCATTGACTGTACCTGAGCAATGGGATGGATTAATGCCTCATGCCTAATAATCGTATTTTCGATTCATAAGTTGTGCAGTAAGTGCATAGGAATTGGGGTGGATGGAGTGTCACTGATGCTAGTAGGAATACCAAAAAAAAACTTATAAATGGGGAATTATGCTATAAACAGGTGTTCAGGGTTTTTCGTTCGAAACAATCATCTCGGCACTGCACGTCTGTATTTCTCCGCTTCGAGTCGACAACTGCCGCGATGTGCTGGCTGGGAAGCGGGCGCGCCCTCCCCCAAGCATCACATATCACATTTCCTGCTCGACTGCGTCTGGTGTCGACTGTCGGGGGCGAGAGCGTGAGACGCTGACACGACACATAAATCACCGGAGCAGCGATGCACAATTCTGAAGCCAATGTCAGTTTGTTCGGAACACAGCCGCCCCATAAATAATCCAGGACTCCGGATTAATTATAAACGAATGGAGAGACGAACTGATTCACACTATATGCTACATTTCGCAGCAACTCACAAGCTATCGTGTCTCCAGGGGCGCCCCTAATCTACAGAGAAGGGTTGCCGGTCTGATGAGCTGGTTTGGCGCATACAGAGCGTGCAGTCTAAATACTAATTGGTCCAGTCCAATCTGCGCGAGCACATACACGCACACACTTCCGCACTTGTATATGTAAGGTGTGTGTGCTGCCGTTTCGGGCCGGAGCACAATGAAAACGAAACCACCGCCGATTCACACACCAGTACGCGATTTGCCTAGTCACGCCTCAGGCGTTCGCCTCTAGCAGGCAGAGACGAGACGTCGGTCGTGTGTACACCCCACTAGCTGTCTTCACCTCGGCAGCACGCACCCTGCCGTCATCCCCGGGGATCGGACGAACCACTCTGGCCAGCGGCCAGTGTCCACGCAGCACACCCTCCTCTGCGATCAGCACTAGGTCACCCACGCTCAGGTTCACCGTCTCCTGATGCCATTTTTTCGCACTGTGAGTCCCGGAAGGTACTCACGACGCCACCTTCGCCAGAAGTGGTCGACGAGGCGCTGCGCGTGGCGCCAGCGTCTCCGTGAGCCGATGTCGGCGTCGTCGAAAATGCCCGGGGTCAGGATCGGACAGGCATGTCCGACCAGGAAGTGGTTCGGAGTCAGCGCTTGCAGGTCCTTTGGATCAGAACTGACATGGGTCAGGGGCCGACTGTTCAGGAGTCCCTCCACCTCTGTCATAACCGTTTGGAGAGACTCGTCGTCCACAGAGCGGTGGCCGATGATGGCTTGCAGGGCACGTTTTGTGGACCGCACGAGCCTTTCCCAGACGCCACCGAAATGAGGTGATGCCGGTGGGTTGAATCGCCAGTCGATGTCTTCTTGTGTCAGAGCGTCCGATATTTGAGCTTGGTTCAGCTCGCGTAGATACTTACGCAGCTCCCTTTCGCCGGCCTTCAGATTGGTTCCGTTGTCGCTGTAGACAACGTCAGGTCTGCCGCGTCTGGCAATCATGCGCCTCAGCGCCATAATGAAACTGTCCGTGTCGAGGCTCTGGGCGATCTCGATGTGGACAGCGCGCGTGACGAGACATGTGAAGAGACAGCCGTACCGTTTTTCCGTTTTGCGCTTCTGCTTCACTGACAGCGGTCCCAGATAGTCTAGTCCCACGGCGGAAAACGGTCGTCCACCTGGGATGACTCGGGCGGCCGGCAGATTGGCCATCAGCGGCGGTCTGGGCGTGGCCCGTCTCCGCCGGCATAGTGGACACGACCCGGTCCACCTTTTGACGGCCGCCCTGCCGTGCAAAATCCAGTACCGTTGCCGGAGTGAGCACAGGACGTGATCGTTTCCGCTGTGGGCGAGTCGTTTATGTTTGTCTGTCACGATGAGGCGCGTGATATCATGTCCAGACGGCAGCAGTATTTGGTGTCGACTCTCGTAGCCCAGCTGCGCCCGCTCTAGTCGTCCGCCGACACGGAGCAATCCGTCTCCGTCCAGGATCGGGCTGAGGGACAGGAGCCGACTGCGGCACGGCAGGGGCACCTTCTTCCTCAGTGCGTCCAGCTCCGCCGAGAATTCTTCACTCTGCGCACTCTTGATCCATGCTTCCTCGGCTGCCTGCAACTCTTTCACCGTAAGTGTGCCATGGGCTCTGTCAGTTGACGTGGTGCGACAATTGCCTGCGAACCGACGGGTCCACGCTGTCACTCTGAGGAGTTTGATCAACGACGAGTACTTGGCTGGCTTGATGATAGCCTGCAGCTGTTGACTCACGGATCCGACCGTCGTCAACGTGACCTGTTTTTCCTCAGAATGCCCCGAGGTCTGACTTTCGGTCGTAGGTTCAGACGGCCACTCTTCACTCGGACGCCGGAGGAATTCTGGCCCTCGCAACCACGTGCAGTCTTCATCACAGAGCTCCACCGCGCTGCATCCCCTCGAGACAATGTCTGCAGGATTCAGTGATCCCGGACAGTGCCGCCAACTGCTGCTGTCAGACGAGTCTTGGATCTCGGCCACTCGGTTCGCCACGAACGTGTGGAACCGCCTGCTCTGACTCTTTATCCACTGAAGAACTGTGAGCGAGTCCGACCAGAAATGAGTGGAGTCGATTGTGACGTCGTGTTCCTGCTTGATAATCTCGCCCAGCCGGACCGCCATAACAGCGGCTTGCAGCTCCAGGCGGGGGACGGTCATCTGTCGGGCGGGTGCGACCCTGGCCTTGGCAGTGACGAATGCGCACCAGATGTGTCCTCCCTCTGCCTTCAGCCGAAAGTAGGCTACCGCCCCGAAACCCAGTAACGAGGCGTCGCAGAATACATGTAGCTCACAGCTGACAGGCTGGGCCGACCCTGGGCGGTAGCAGCGAGGCATGGCGAAAGTCGCTAGGTCGTCAACCTCGTCCAACCATTGATGCCAGTTTGCCACGATATCCTCTTCGTCGATTTTATGATCCCATTCATATCCACGTGCCCAAATCTCTTGGAGAATGATCTTAGCTCGCATGATGAACGGTGCAAGCATTCCGAGCGGATCGAACACTGACGATACCTGGCTCAGGATTCCCCTCTTTGTGCATGGTTTGTCTGTTTTCGTGATTTTGAATATGAATTTGTCGTCGCGGAAATCCCAGTGAACGCCCAGTGCTCTTTCCACTGGTTTGTCGTCCAGGTCGAGGTCTTGTGTCCCGGAAGCATTTTCGGTCTGTTTGTGCGGTGTCACCCACTTGGTTAGGTTAAATCCGCCTCTCTCCAGCAGCGCCGTGAGTGAATTTTGCATCTCATCAGCTTCCTCCGCAGATTCCAGCGAGTCCAGATAGTCGTCCACATAGAAGCGGCTATGCACGGCCTTAGCAGCCTCTGGGAAGTCAAGAATGTGATCTCTGGCGCACCTTTGGAGTGCATAGTTCACGGAACACGAAGACGAAGCAGCTCCAAAGACATGCACTTGCATTTGGTACGTGTCAGGGTTCTTATCGCGATCTTCACCACGCCACAGGAAGCTTAACGCCGGCTGATCGGCTTCCGCGACCCGCACTTGGTGGTACATAGCTTGGATGTCTGCAGCTATAGGGTACGGTCTCTGACGAAACCGCAGAAGGACACCGATCAGGCTGTTGGCCAGGTCCGGACCCGTCATCAGCTCGTCGTTCAGAGACGTCCCACCAAACAGGGCGGCAGCATCGAAAACTACCCGCACCTTGCCTGGCTTCTTCGGACTGATGACGCCATGGTGTGGCAGATACCACCGTTTCCCATTATCTTCTTGGTCGCATGGCGGCACCTGTTTGGCATAGCCGTCACGTATGTAGCTCTCTATGGTGTCCGTGTAGGCGCGCGCTAGTCCGTGATCTCGATCCAGCTTCCGTTCCGTATGCCGCAGACGGGTCAAAGCGGCGGCCCGGTTGTTGGGGAGCTTCGGGTCGGGGCGTTTCCACAGGAGGCCTGTCTCGTATCGGCCGTCCCTCACCAGTATTGTTGCATCCAGAATCGCTAGTGCACGGGCGTCCTCTCTGGACCTTCTTGTCGGCCCCGTGTACTTCGTACCAAACGATTCGGTCGTCCAGAACTCTTTCACCTGCTCCTGTAGGCAGCTGTCCCCGGTGGGCCCGCTGATGTGATTGACACATAGGGACGCTCCGTCCGTCGCCGCTCGGTACACGCCCGACAGCTGGCCAGTCACGACCCAGCCGAGCTGCGTGCGCACCGCATAGGGGCTGCCGGCGGGATCTCTCCGTACCTCTGTCGGCACGATAAGATCCACGACGTCAGCGCCCAACAGTACGCTGACATTTTCTGAGCTGTTTTTCAGCAGGTCCAGGTCCGCCAGATGCGACCACTTCATCTTTTCGGCCGGCCAGTTTACGCCCTGTCCGGAGACATTCAGCACTGGCGTTGTCTGAGCGCCGGTAACAGTAAACTTTTCTCTTGACGTCAGTGAACTGACGTCGAATCTGACACGGCGCGACGGTCTGGCCTCCGTGCGGTCGACAGTTGTGATGTGGAGCGGCTCACTCGGACCGGGGAGGCCCAGCTTCTGTGACAACTCCTCTGTGATCAATGATATTTGGCTTCCCATGTCCAATAGCGCATTTACGGTCTTCTTCTCACTCGGTCCCTCCACTGATATGGGTATCACCTGTAATAACACTCGAGCCTGGGGCTGGCGCTGCACAGATGCTACCCCCACATGCTGCGTGTAATTATCACCGCTGTTTCCCTCAGCATCGGCTGCGGCCCTGTACTGTGACAGTGGTCTGGCACCGTGGATCAGGGCGTGGTGACTGCTGATACAGCCATCCACTTGGCACCGTTGAGTTTTTGTGCAATTCCTGCCGATGTGTCCCGGTATTAGGCAGCGGACACACAATCCGCTGTACATCACGGTTAGCATCCGCTCATCGACCGACAGACTGGCGAATTTCTCACAGTTTTCTAGTGGGTGTTTGCTGCCGCAATAAACGCACGGCCCACGCGCGGCCTCGTCTGTCCGGACGACGGCGGCAATAGTGGTCCAGACACCAGCTGGCTTGGGTGATTTATTGA